>JACXGM010008453.1:0-21450 GCA_016801145.1 Umbra pygmaea | reverse complement strand
TCTCTACATCTCTCCCCCTCGCGCTATCACTAGCTAGCATTTCCTTCCCCTCTGCTATTTTCTGAAGGGACCCGTCCGACCTCCGTTACTTACCTAAACCATTTAAATACGAAACACGTAAGTTTCTTAGAGTTAATTTTGATGGAAAGGTTGGAAATTTGGCTTTACACTGGTATTTAAAACATAATTAACCTGGTAGTATTTATTTTTTTATTAAGTAAACAAGGTGAACTGTACGGAAAACCGTGAGTGTACGCAACCCGGTGAGTCTACTGTATCAGTGTGTGTCAGTGTGTGTCAGTGTGTATCAGTGTGTGTCAGTGTGTGTCAGTGTGTATCAGATCTGTTCTGAGGCCAGTTGATAGTTCATGTTTTGTCAGTGTGTATCAGTGTGTGTCAGTGTGTGTCAGTGTGTGTCAGTGTGTATCAGTTCTGTTTTGAGGCCAGTTGATAGTTCATGTTTTGTCAGTGTGTATCAGTGTGTGTCAGTGTGTATCAGTTCTGTTCTGAGGCCAGTTGGTACTGTAGGTGATTTGTTGTCAATATATTTTGATGTGATTGTCAGTTCCAAATCAGAATCACCTTAACTCCCCAAGCACATTTACTACACATAGTAATAATATAATTGTACTTGTGTAACATACTGGAGACAGAATACACAACATCTGTGTCATTGACATTCCTACAGTGGGTGGTGAGTGTATAAGATAATGTTATATGACTAGTGAGTATTGATTTAGATATTATTGACAGATTGAAAGTTCCAGAATGGGATCTCCATAGGGAGAAGATATATATAAGTATAGTGCAGTTGTTTAGTTATCAGACAGTTAGGAGGTGGCTGGATGTTGTGGTCAATAGTTTAGTCTCTGTTGTCAGTATATTGTATGTGTGCTTTTCTGACACCAGTTGATAAGGGAGTGAGGGGTCTGTTGTCATACTGCATACATAAGTTCAAATCTCATGATGCTTGATATGTGTTGTCAGTGTTGCTCTGTGTGGCTGGTGGTGTCCAATGCAGGCTCAGGGAGGGTGTGTTGCTCCAGGATGGACCTCAGGGTCAGCGACATCCTCTCTGTTCTTCTGCCTGAGTCACCTCAGTTAAAAGGCCAGCTGTGTAAATGGCTTACGGCATACATGCAGAATGTAAATGGCTACACGCACCGTGGGTCGCACTGTTGAAGGGTGTGTGCTGCTCAACATACTACACTGACACACTAATATAATACTTAACACACGCTGTGTGAAATTACATGTTTTTTTTCCATAGCGTCACACTCCCTAAAAAATACCCCAAATTGTTCTTGACTGTTTGAACCTGAAAGAGTTTTACTGGAAAATAATGGGTGCTCTGAGGAACCACGAAACAAACAAAAAAGGGCTTTTGTAGCCTGGAGTAGCCTGGAGTAACCTGGAGTAACCTGGAGTAGCCTGGAGTAGCCTGGAGTAACCTGGAGTAGCCTGGAGTAGCCTGGAGTAGCCTGGAGTAGCCTGGAGTAGCCTGGAGTATGGAGTAGCCTGGAGTATGAAACTATTAAAATGCTTTTCATCTGGCAATATTAACTTTCCTGCTTCTTCTCTCTTTTTTAGCTGGAATGATTGACATTGTGCGCATACAAACACACGCACAGCTCCCCTATGGGTAATTATTTGATATGGTCCCGGCGGTCTCGAGTGAATTAGCTTTCAGCCACAGTGAATTAAGGCATTTCCCCTTCAACAAACCACAGCTTGCACAGCTCTGGGCGGCTTGGATAAGCTGGCCTGGCACGGGATGTCAAATACATACAGAACCACATGCACACGCACGCACACACGCACACACAAATACAAACACACACACAACAGGGTAGTAAAATGATTGGTACTTATACTATGTTCATGTCAGTAAACAGTGGTATCATCTGCATGGGCTTTTTTATGACAACTGGGTCTTAATGTCTTGAGTTATCTGGTGGAATAGTCATGGCATTCAGCTTTGCCCTGTTCTTATACAATCCTGCATTGATTAACCTTGCCTGAGGTGGTAAGGAATTGTGAATATATATGTGTATGTATGCTGTGTTTGACCGGGTGCTTTTTGTGACAGTTGGGTGTGTATCCATTTGGGAATAAAACCTTAAATAATAATAAATTAATCAATTCAAATTTAATAAAAATGCTATTTGGAATGCTGGCAATTCAGCACCCAGAGCCTTTGTGTGGAATAGACCTGATAAAAGCAAGTCAGCTGCTCTCACTGCACACTCAGAGGGGAGTCGTCGTTAAATAAAGCCATGAGTTTGGCTCCAAAGCCAACACACTGACATGTTGAACAAGTGTCAGCTTATTTAAAAAAGGTGTACTGTTGAAGTGTGTTTTAATTGTCTGAAAGTTCTGCTGATATTAATATGCACCAGATGTGAAAAACATTTTAATAAATGGAGTAAAAATGACCTAAAATGGAGCCCATTTTATTCCTGGTTTCCTTTCTCATCGTTCACTCTACTGTCAGCACAGTAACTAACAATAGACCTGTGGCCAACATGTACACAAATCATTTAACAATAGTACAGTTACAGTAACATATTGGGAAATTCTTTACTATAATATTTCACAATAGTATTTTAGTGCTAGTTGATTGTACCTGTGAGCAGACAATGGAAAGCAATGTGTTCAGAACATCAAACCAAAAATAAATGGTGGGATCAAATCACTGGCCATTCACTGCTTGGATGTCAGAACACCACCTCAAGCTCAACCCTGAATAGACTGAGATGCTCTTCTTCCATGGGAAGCCCTGTCTGCTACAGGAAATATCAATCACAGTTGATAACTACAGTTGTCCCAATCCCAAAGTGCAAAGAACTTTGGTGTGATCTTGCATGACACCCTTTTGTTTTCTGCTAACATCAAGGCTGTGAATTCCTTAAGGGTTCATGCTCTATAACATTCACACAGTATGACCTTTACTCACTCAGGAAGCAGCTTACATAGTCATACATGCACTCGTCATATTACATCTGGATTACTGCCATTCAGCGTTGTCTGTTTGGACAATTTAGAATAAACTAGATACCGTTATAGCTGTTTCTAGCTTTTAAATGCATTAGAAATGAATGATATGATAGAAGCAAATGCTGGCCAAGTTTGCTAGAGAAACACACACTGCATTTTCATATTTCTTTGCACATTTCCCTCTACCTGTGGAAGTTTGCTTTTACATTTTTCACTGAAGTAATGTTACGCACCAACTGCCATGAAACATTGTTGTCTGTTTAGGGAATTTAGAAGAGCTGAAGTAGCATTGTTTCTAGCACTTCACACTACAGATTAGAGGCGCCTGCCGGGAGACATACTTTACACACACTGTATACAGAAAGCACTGCACTTACAGATTCACAGCACTTTCAAGGTAGGCAATATGCAGTGGTAATTATTAACTATATATAAATTGGAATTTTATGAATATTATTTATATTTTTTATTTTGTTGAATTCCGCATTAATGTCCAGATTCCACGTTAATGTCTGGATTCTGTGATTCCATCAGCATTCTCCACAATGCAGATATCATAGGGCCGTAGAGTCAGAGCTACGTGGGAGTCACAGTAACAACAAAGTCACAGTCAGGTCAGAGTCTAATGCCCATGGAGTCAGATTCACATCATTGTAGTAAATAGGCGGCAAGTATTGTGTCTAGACAGTTTGGGCGAAACAGACATGGATGAAGATGAGTTGTTGGTGCATGGGGTGGGTGCTGAAGTGATGATGTTGTGGTAGGGTAGAAAGTACACCCCCCTTCTCCTTCACTTTCTGGCCTTGCATTCCTCCGTTCATCGTGCTGCCCTGGGACTGAGGTCAATACAGATGTTCTGTCTGACTGCAGGCCAAACCAGCTGTGCAGAGAAACTTTATCTCATTCCAGCCCAACAGACCCTCTTCCTACAGCCCCTATCGATCAGCCATGTCCCTCTCAAATCAACCCCAGCCAGGTCTGATCATCCCTCCCCGAGTCCCCAATACACAGTACTCCTCTTCACTTCAGTCATAGCTTAGCCCCTACATTTTTCTGTTCAACGCTAATTGCAACGCTGTTGGCCCACACCTGGTATCTGAGGTTGAAAGCAGTCACGGAGTAGAAAGAAAAATTGAATGGAACTGTCTTGAGGGAGTTGAATATTAGGGCTCAGGAGTTCAGCACTTCCACCCACCGGACACAAAACATTAACACACACCCATGCACGCACACGCACACATACACCAGCCCCTTTAGCCATATCAAAATCAGAATTGTATATCCTCTCTAGGTCTCACAATGCTGCCTGAAACCGCTAGCACTGATTAAATGGATAGCAATCTGGCAGTGCTCGGTTTCAAATATTATGGGTCAAGGGGTGTTCACGAAGTTGTTGAGCCAAATTAATTTTAATGCGATTGGATCAACCTTTAACCATTCAATCCAAAAAGCCACAAGCCATTGTTGATTTTCAAATTTCTCCTCATCACCTAAAACAAACTTATAGTTCATCAAATGGTGCTGATTGGACCAAAGAAAATCTTCTCAGTCCACAATTGTAAGGCTATTTGCTACTGCCAGACTCATATTTATGTATAGATTTAATGCTAGCAGCTTCAGAGGGCATTGCCGGGCTGGGTCTGAGAGGAAGCCGTAGTAGATTGGAACTATCGGTACTACCGGCCTGGCCTTAACACTGGAAGGTGTAGTTTCTCCCTGCCCGTTTCATTTATCTGGCCACTGTTTGGTAGACACACATACAAACACCCAAACACACACATCTATCACTCACACACACGTGAGTGAGTGATGCAAACAAAAAACATGTTTGGTAAAACATTCTGGATTTATGTTTGTGTCAGAGTACATACCAGTATTTTATGTCTGTGTTGGAAAGGGAGTGGGAGGAGGGGAAGAATGGACCAGTTGGTTCAGGTACAGAAACAACTGTTGCCTTCAGGTAATTACAGTCATAACCATCCTGTTGTCTTTTTTCACCTTTCTCAGTGTTTCATGCTGAGTTTAACACAAGTTTGAATACTGCAGGGATGAAAAGGAATGCCTCACCACAGTTTCTGCTAGTCTACCAAACAGCACTATTAATCTAGGTCCAATCTTTTCTCTTGAACTCCTGAAACTGGAACCATGAAGAGCTGCAAACAGACTGACATCTGGATGTGCACAACATGTCATCTCTCGCTGACGGTCGGCGCCGTGCTGTGAGCGGTGATGAAACAGTCCGCGGGTGGGACTCGACGATGTGGTGAGTTGTCAAACGACTCAGACGCACAGAACAGCGGGTGTTCTTGCTCAGCTGAAACGACAGACAGCACATGTTCAAGGCCAACAACGCTCTGGCTAACAAACAGCACAACATTCTTTCAATCACCGTGTTCACTTGCTGGGGCTGAGTATGGGTCGTTTATCTTCAGAAGAATGCTGCTAACGTAATTTACCCCAGAGGTGGCTCATAAACTCCTCAGAATTGGGTTCTGTGGAAGTAAGTAGAGGGATATCTGAACTGGAGTTGATTTCTGATTAGATAGTGATGTCGATAGATAATATGCACACTAGTGAGGTATGAGACATGCTGGTCACTAGGAATATCCACATTCCTTGACCAGCTTGATCACCTCTGCATCTGCATACCCCGACCCAGTAGTCATTACTCCATTTTAGTGAATGGAAGTCAGAGACAGCCCAGTGCCCTTGTCTTCTGTGGAGGGCCGCATGGAACAGTTTTCCCCAGGGAGAGAGTGCGAGAGCCCAGATGTGGGCCAGAGGTAAGCCAGAGCCGAACCACGCTGCTGAGAAAACAAATAAACGCCAGGCTCAGAACTCTGGTCTGAATGCCCTGAAGTTAAGCGCTGAGGGACACATTTTCAAACGCTGAGTGTGGTGTGGTGTACAGTACTGTATGTTGGTGTGTGCATTCAGCCATGTTTGGCATTTCTAAGAAGAATTTGTCCAGGTCTTTAGAACCTCAGAAGTCACCGTGGTAACCTGCCAGTAGGGAAAACAGGATGGGCATAAGTCCAGAGCTCTGTCTCTGAATGTGACGTGTTCGATCCCAGTGCTATGCAATGACAGCTCTGACCCATTCAACAGATGCTTATGTATAAGAGAAAGGTGGATAACGCGCATCAAACAAAAAGAGGAATGGTGCTCAACAATTGAGACATATAGGCTGGAAAAATGGGAGATTTGGAGCACTCAAAAAAGGAAATCAGTCCCAACTGATGCTCAAATAATTTAAAAGTACTGACGTTTCGACGCCTCGGCCCTTCTTCTAACTCTGAAAAAGACGCCGAGGTGTCGAAACGTCAGTACTTTTAATAAATTATTTGAGCATCAGTTGGGACTAAATTTCCTTTTCTGAGTGCTCCAAATCTCCCATTTTTCCAGATGCTTATGTATATTCAACATCCATAGATAGTAAAGTAGAAAGTATGTATGTGAAAGATTTATACTATAATACCATACTGATAATGATAATAGCATGAAAATAAGATAAAGATGCAAACAGGGAGAACATTTAGAAATGGAGAAAGTTGTATACAACACTGATGCACACCTAGCGTGAATTTATAATTTCACAAGATAGATAACATTTCTATCCAAATGGGCTCTTGGCCCGGATCTAATGACTTGTATCACTCATCAGGTCATGTGACATGTGAAATTGATTGTGGGGGTATATAACAAATATATATGTTATACTCAGAATCAGTACGCATGTTTGGCTAACATTTTGTTTGTGCAGTTTGATTGACAGCTAACAACACCAGATTTTAAAGGTAAACTGGTGTTACCTCCAGCAGCACAGCAGATATTGTCTTTCAGACAGCCATACAGTACTCGTGTGTTCACAGATTTGCTTCAGGCTGTTTATGCACATTAGTGACTGGCCTACAACAGCAGAGAGGTTAGGGATCACATACAGCATACTGAAATCTTACCCTATGTGGGTTGGAGCCTGCTGGTTTTCTGTTCTACATATTAATTAATTGCACCCACCTAGTGTCCTGAGTTTAAATAAATGCTTGATTAGAGGGTTGTAATAAAAAATATGGAGAGGACCTGGATTCAAGGGCCAGATTTGAGTATGAGGGACATACAGTATACATTTTCCTGGTGCTTAGTTAACCGACTTAATCATTAATTTGACAAATTCCAACATTCACCGTGTATAAATCTGATCCTCCCTGGATGAATGTTGAATTTGTAAAGAAAAGTGTGGCAGTCTGTTGCAGCATGTGTATGTGTGTTGCATTTGTGTAGTGCAGTAAGCACTATATGAGAGCCAGGAGCCACACATCCTTCTTTGTGACCAGATGCTTTGTATTTGTGTGTGTCTGTGATGTGTGTTTGTGGTGTGTTCATGTGTGTGGGTTGTGCATGTGTGTTGTTCTAGCAGACTATTGTGTTTAAGGAAGGCTGTAATAAGTAACAGATTATCCAATAAGCACAAAGGCAAATCAAAGCAAGGTAAAGCCAAGCAACAAATGTGAGCAAGTTTTTTTAATGCTAAATGGTGAAATATCCCATAAATTTAGTGTGAAATATGAATTTGTGTCACTTTTGTGTTTATTCGAGAATGCAGCAGCTGTTGGCCTTACATTGGAACATGTCCATCTCTCAACTATTTGTTTATTTTTGAAAGGGAATGGTTATAATTAAAATAAATAGACAACAGGCTCTTAAAATGAAGGTTCCAATATGCCTGTCATGTGTGCAGAAAAGACCGCCCTGTTTTTTTTGGGGGGGTAGTAAAATTATTTACATAGACACTGGGATTTATTGTGTTTGCGTGTGTTTATGTGTTTATGTGTATTTGCGAGTGTATAAAGTCCCCTGAGGTCTAAAATAAGAGGTGGTTTGGCTGGTTGAGGAGGATGTGTGTAGCTACTATGGCTTATATTAAAGAATGTGAAAAAGTAGGGAGTGGAAAGGGGAGGAACACTGAAGGACTGTGGTTCTACGTAGGTCTCAGCATGGTAACATCAAGTGGAAGAAAAGCTGCTTCTAGCATCCACTCCTTTCTTCAAGGTCCCCAGTGCATACACGAGACAGCACCAGCACCACAGCTTCAAACGCAGTGTGCCCCTGCATGCAACTCCAACATGAGGAATTCTGACATTGTATTCTGGCTATATTGAAGTACCAATATCTTGCCTATTTACATTTTAGGAATTTAGGAGAGGATATTTGTACAAGTAGTTGTGGCGTTAGCTCTCTAGCTCTCTTTAAACTAGAGCCAAAGCCAGAAATGTGAAGATAGGCCTTCAGAAATGTGGATGGGCCCTAATAAGCCTTCAAACCAGATGAATAATCATGAAATCTAATTTTTTTTTACTACTAAAGCTTACTATTGCACATAAACTATTAAACTATTTATCACCTAACTTTGCTGACCTAACAGCAAATTATTACAATATAAATATATTGTTCTTGGATTTCATAAGCAATGGATATCTAGACAGTTCACACACACCCCACACACAACATTCCTGTCTTGTGTACTGAGACTTTCTGCAGGGCACCTAACCGTACAGCACCAGGTAAACCAATCGTTTATTCTGCAGCACTGTATATAGTGGTTTTATTTTTAAATACATTTTGGGATTGTATTTTGGTGTGTTAACTATTTCATATTCATGTTTTGCTACTCTGTTTTACAGAACACAGGTACGTATTCAAGATCGCTGTCTTTACTCCAATTTTACAGGCCATTATTCCCTTAAAAAAAGGAGTTGACATCCAGTTATCAGCATTAGACTTGCAAAAATAGCATTTGGCCTGTGAGTGATGTGTGAGTTCAAACTTAGTGGGTAAGATTTACTACAAGAAAAAAAGTGGAAAAATTCACATTACTTATAATACAGTTTTTATTGCCTTTATCAGTCTAACACTTGCCTAGAATCAGTCGGAATGAAACAAAACAAAACAAAAAACATAGGAGACCGTATACTACAGTATATACTTCCAAGATATAATTTAACTGATGACTTGAACTGATGATTGATCATGTCCTAAGTGCATCAGGAAAGTTGAAAATTCACAGCGCTTCACTTTTTAAACATTTTGTTATGTTACACCCTTATTACGAAATGGATTAAATTAATAATTTCCCTCAAAATTCTACAAACAATACATGACTAGTCTCTCAGTTCCTGTTGCTGAAAATGATGCACTTAGCATGATGCTGCCACTACCATGCTTCACTGTAGGGATGATAATGGCCAGGTGGTGAGCGGTGCCTGGTTTTCTCCAGACCTGACACTTGCCAGGGCCCTATCTTGCACCCGGCGCAACACAGCGCAAAGCCCAAACTTTGCTAGTTTAAGACCAATGCAGTTGTCAATTTCCCGTCCGGCGCCCGCGTCGTTTAAATAGCAAATGCACCTGCTCACATATTTGCGCCCATGGGAGTGCTGGTCTAACAGGGAGGTGTGTTCAGGATAATTCTGGGTGTATTGCATTGGAAAGTGATTGTGACATTGACCAACAAAAACCTGGTCTAAAGTCAATGGCGCAGCATGTCATTGTTATTTTAACAGCAAATTAGTCAAATGCACCTAGGCGTAGGCACAGCGCGTCCACACTATGCTTGTTGCACACACAGGGAAGCGCAGCAGCACACGAACATGCAAAAGATTACAAATAAAAATATTTAGGTGCAAATCTGCCGTCATAATAGCAATTTGTAAAAGGTTATAAAGGGAATTGGAGATGAATCTCTGATTGGTTTATTGTATGTTAGGCCCAAAACACACCTACGAATGAATGAAGACACTTAGTACAACCCTTTTAGGCGGGATGTCCACTGGACACGTCAAATGCGTTGCGCCAGAAGTCATTCATTGTCAATGGAGCAATCCGCAAGGATCCGTTTGCCTTGCAGGCTTGCGATGTGGTGCGCTCAGTGTGTCGCATACGTTCAAATTATTCAACGTGTATGTTGTGACACTGTGCCACTGTACAACCTGAAGTTGGAGTTCCCAATAGAACGAGTACAACAGGATAGTAACGGTCTTGCCTTGCGGAAGCAAATGGTAAAAAGTAACGTGTTCTAAAATCTGATGTGTCCAGTGGACATCCCGCCTTAGACCATGCGCCTGGCACATGGAGCCTTTTATCCGCTGTCAAACTAGCAAAAGTGGATTTGGACATGCCCAAAGCGCACTTGTGCTACACCCCATGCGCTTAGATCGTTAAAAACGGGCCCGTATCAGACCAGAGAATTTTGTTTATCATGGTCTGGGAGTCCTTCAGGTTCCTTTTGGCAAAATCCAGGCAGGCACTTTTACTGAGGAGTGGCTTCCGTCTGGCCACTCTAAGATACAGCCCTGATTGGTGGAGTGCTGCAAAGATGGTTGTTTTTCTGGAAAGTTCTCATCTCTACACATAAAAATGCTGGAATGCTGTCAGAGTGACCATCAGGATCTTGGTTACCTCCCTGACTAAGGCCCTTCTCCCCTGATCACTCAGTTTGGCCGGGCGGCCACTGCGCTCATTGGGAGCCTCAATGCTGTAGATATTTTCTGTACCCCTCCCCAGATCTGTGCCTCGATACAATCCTGTCTCTGAGGTCTACAGACAATTCCTTGGTTTGGTTTGTGCTCTGGCATGCGCTGTTAACTGTGGGACCTTGTGTAGACAGATGTGTGCCTTTCCAAATCATGTTCAATCAACTGAATTGACCACAGGTGGACTTTAATCAGGTTGTGGAAACACCTGAAAGATGATCAGTGGAAACAGGAAACACCTGAGCTCATTTTTGAGTGTCATGGCAGAGGCAGTGAATATGTACATGTACTTTTTTATTTTTTTACTTTTTATACATTTCCAAAGATTTCAAACACACTTCTTTCACATTGTCATTATGGGGTATTGTTTGAAGAATTTTGAGTGAAATAATGAATTTAATACATTTTGGAGTAAGGGTGTAACATAACAAAATGTGGAAAAGGTGAAGCGCTGTGAATACTTTCAAGATGCACTGTATAAACAGTATACATGACTGGTCTGACATGGCTTGTCCACAGGTTAGTTTGTGTATCACAGATAGATTTGACATTTTATACACTATATAAAAGGCGTATTAATCAGCTAAGGAGTGCAAAATGTTTTTAAGAAGAACCCAAAGCTATAATGACTATGACTATTCGTATGTTACATTTTACCCAGTGGCTACTCTTCACATCAAGACTAATTGTAATACAGATTATGTGAGCAGAGCTCAGTGGTCAGAAAACCACTTGTTCAGAGCAGTTCATCCGCAACTTTCTCTCTCTCTCCATTTTGCTCTGTTCATTGTTATGTTTAAAAGCATACATTTCATTGGCTACCATTAAGTTTTCAATTACCGGTAAACTGTCCATACAATAAATATGAAAGATTTTGACAACAAAGCCTATGCCTAAAGTGTAATGAAGGAAATAAAAAGTGCTAGGTAGAGCATGAACATCCTACAATACACCAGACGAACTGGTCAAACAACAGACAATATGATTGATTTGATCAACAGGATGAATAGCATGACAGGATGAATCAGACAATAATCTATTCTCATACACACCACCCAGAAATGTACATGTGTTGTGATAATTCAAAACATGAATTATTATGGATGATCCAAAGGTTTCATAATTAGGACACTGAAGTAATGAATAATGAAAATGTGTTTATGTGAATAATTAACTACAAGTTAGTCATTTCAAACATTGATGGACATTAGCAACATTCGGATTTTAATCAATTGAATGCAACTGGACAATGTCTATCAAAAACATGTGTGATTCCTCAGCCAGGCAAGATAATAATGATGCTAGCTTGCCTGTCTCCACTAGGTTAACTAAACTAGCAAAAATTCAGCTAACTTTCCAACTTATCATTCAATCAACATTTATTTATATAGCACTTTACAGCAACCAGCAGGTATACAAAGTGTTTTACATAATATACTGTAACATACAGTAAAATCACAAATAATTAAATGTAATGAAGCTACTGTGTATTAAAATCCAATTTAAATAAAGGTGTTTTAAGACTAGATTTAAAAAGGGCTAGGTCTGTTATAGTGCAGATATCTGGGGGTAGCTTGTTCCACAGTCTCTGCGCCGTGACTACGAAAGCGCGATCGTCCCACACCTTATACCTCGACCTTGGAATTTCTAAAACAAGTTGATTTGATGACCGCAATGACCTGTTGTTTTCACAAACAGTTAAAATCTCAGACAGATAAAATGGTGCCACGCCATGGATTTTTTTTAAACCAAACCTTAAGATCTGAAAATAAATTTTAAAGCCAACCAGGAACTTGTTTTTTTATTTTGCAAGGACATACAAACCAATCTTCAAGAGTGGACATTATGTAAATACAAACCAGCTCGTTTCTCACAGAAGCAGGGGGAACCAAACAAAAAATGAGGTTGGCCCAGTCATTACATATTCATTGTTCTTTCATGTAATACAAACTTAAAAACGTAAGCAGGAAATTATATCTTGTAGGCTACTCTCAGCATTATTACAATTGCAGTATTTGATTTAGTGAACTGACGAACACTTATGGTAAAATCACATTTCTTGGGGGGTCCGTGTGGAGTAGTGGGCTAAGTCATTGCATTGCAGGACAGTCTACATCATGATAGTCGTGGTTGAAGCCTGATTATGGGTTCTTTGACTTTCCCCGGACCTCCTGCACGAGGAATCGGAAATTAGCATAGTGCTGCACAAGATTTGGGTTAGATAAAACTTAGATATCTGTTCTGCCACATTGGTCTCCAGCAACTCATGTAAATTCAATCATGGAAGTATAGTTGGTGAACGTAATCACCCCGTGCATGATCTGACTACAGTGCGAAAAGAATCAGCGGCTGTGCGACATGTGGTTTGATGAACCTTCTGCATGCCCCTTGCCGTCCCACAGATCTAGCCAAGGAGTTGAGGAGCTGTCAACAAGGCAGGGTGAGTAGGAATTGGGAAGGGAGAAAAAAAAAATGTAATACTCTTTTCATAACGTTGATGGTTGCCCCCAAAACTATTGCGGCAAACATGGTCTACTGGGTGGATTGATACACTTGACTGTTCAATAGAAACATTATAATCTTTTTATGGAAGCACAATACTCTGGAAGCGCACTTAACTTTTGCAGTTACAAATTGTTCAATTGGCCAGTCAGCGTAAATAACCAATATTCCTGTTATACTAAAATCTGAAATTGTATGTCAAAACCTGGTGCTTAAATCGGTGTGCCAGACTCTTGAATGGGTTGGCCAGAATACACCCAAGCCCATCCGTGCCTAAGCGTCTGCTCTAAATTTTGCACGATACATTCCGGAGAGCCACATGCATGCAGAGGCTGCGCGGTGTTACTGTAAACCTCTGAGGTTCAGAGGGGAAGTGCACCTCCATTAGAGGCAGTGGAGCGTGAGGTGAAACCCAGCTGTCATGTTTATGGGCGCACAGGGACTCCAATGCGGCTGCCTTCTCTGTGTGTTTCAGGGGGAGTGAGACCTCGGCCTCCGTAACACAACTCTCCCAGGGTTGGAGGTCTACAAGGGCAGATCCATCAGCCCTCGTACTTCTCTCTCACCGCCTTGCTACAAGGATCACTCCATTGGTATTCACAAGCGTGAACAGACACACGCACAGTCACAAACAGACACTGTAAGGTGGTGAAACATGAATGTCATGAGGCATGTGCGCACGTAAACACACACATATTCCAGTGTTTAATCGGTCTTAAGTGTGGCCGGGAACTGTGTTGATCCTTTCCCAGGCAACCAGGCGTTCCGGCCGGGTAAATACATCACAGGGCGCTGATGTCATCATTATTCGCCCGTGGGCAGGATGTTCCCTAACGTGGTAATCACTGTGCTGCAGGCAGTTACCCGTTACCAGGGAGATCAAACCTTTTCTCCTCTTTATAGGATAAACATGTTGAGCAATTTGCTTTTTCCCTTCCTCTCCCAACTCCATCCCCCTGACTTTGCCTTAAATCTCTCTAGAGATTATGGAAAATGTTACACACTAATTGTTTGTATGGTGTTTAAAACGCGTCTCCAAAAGTCTCAGCTGGGGATGGGTGCGGGGCTGAGGTCAGTGTTCTACAGGTAAGAGGGAATGGGGCGGGCTGAGGTCAGTGTTCTCCAGGTTAGAGGGAATGGGGCGGGGCTGAGGTCAGTGTTCTACAGGTAAGAGGGAATGGGGCGGGGCTGAGGTCAGTGCTCTCCAGAGTGCTGATGTACAGTGCAACCGGAATGTATTCACAGCCCTTCACTTTTTACACATTTGTTATGTTACACCCTTATTCCGAAATTGATTAAATTACTTCCCTTGAAATTCTACAAACAATACCCCACAATGACAATGTGAAAGAAGTTGGTTTGAAATCTTATAATCTTACTATAAAAATTGAAAATAGCACAATACATATGTTTTCACAGCTTTTGCCATGACACTCAAAATTGAGCTCAGGTGCATCCTGTTTTCACTGATCATCTTTGAGATGTTTCCACATCCTGATTGGAGTCAACTTGTGGTAAATCCAGTTAATTGGACATGGTTTCGAAAGGCACACACCTGTCTATAGCTATGCCATCAATTCCAAGGAATTGTCTGTATACCTCCGAGACAGGATTGTGTCGAGGCACAGATCTGGGGAAAATATCTGCAGCATTGAAGGTCCCAATGAGCACTGTGGCCTCCATCATCTGTAAATGGAAGACGTTTGGAACCACCAGTACTTTTCCTAGAGCTGGCCACACGGCCTATCTGAGCATTCGGGGGAAAAGGGCCTAAGTTAGGGAGGTGACCAAGAACCCGATGGTCACTCTGATACAGTTCCAGCATTTCTTTGTCAAGAAATAAGAAACTTCCAGAAAAACAACCATCTCTGCAGCACTCCACCAATCAGGCCAAAAGGCTACTAAAGGACTCAGACCATGTCCAAACAGAATTCTCTGGTCTGATGAAACAAAGATTGAACTCTATGGCCTGAATGGCAAGCATCATGTCTGGAGGACACCAAGCACCGCTCTTCACCTGGCCATTACCATCCCTACAGTGAAGCATGTTGGTGGCAGCATCATGCTGTGGGCATGTTTTTCAGTGGCTGGAACTGGAAGACTAGTCACAATCAAGGGAAAGATGAATGCAGCAATATACAGAGACATCCTTGCTGACAACCTGCTCCAGAGCACTCTGGACCTCAGACTTGAGTGAAGGTTCATCTTCCATTAGGACAATGACCCCAGGCACACAGCAAAAATAACAAAGGTGTGGCTAAAGGACAACTCTGTGAATGTCCTTGAGTGGCCCAGCCAGAGCCCAGACTTGAACCAGAGTGAACGTCTTTGGAGAGATCTAAATAATGGCTGTGCACCAACGCTCCCCATCCAACCTGATGGAGCTTAAGAGGTCTTGCAAAGAAGAATGGGAGAATATGCCCAAAAATAAGTGTCTCAAGCTTGTAGCATCATACTCAAAAAACTTGAGGCTGTAAGTGCTGCCAAAGTTGCTTCAACAAAGTATTGATCAGAGGCTGTGAATACTTATGTACATGTGCTTGTTTTGTTTTTTACTTTTAAGAAGTTTGTTAAGATTTCAAACACACTTCTTTTATATTTTTATTATCGGGTATTGTTTGTCGAATTTTGAGGGAAATAATGAATTGAATATTTTTCGGAACAAGGGCGTAACATAACAAAATGTGGAAAAAAAAGCAAGTGATGTGTGTGTGTGTGTGCTGTGGGGGGGGTTGTCTGACACCATTTGAGCAGAGAGGGGGGTAATATTATGAGGTGGATTGGGGTGGTGGTAGGAGATCTCTGTCAGGGGGTTAGCTGCACCCCGTCGCCTGGCGGAAGAGACTGGTGCAGGACTGAGGGTGTGAGGGTGCTGAACAGACACTGGATCTAATGTGACCTGTCAGTTTTGGCTGCTGCTGCTCCGGACGTGGAAGTGTCAGGAGAGTGTCTGGGGTCCAGGGGCCCAGAGGGAGAGCAGAGAGCGGGGGAGAGGAGAGGGGGAGCAGAATGAGAATTTGGCAGAGAAATGGAGAGAGAACAGAATGAGTGCAGGCCCATGTAGCTTAGTTGGTAAGAATATGGTAATAGAAATAGAATGAATAGAAAGGCCATTGAACTGTTTAATGTCATTTGATTAGTACACAACAAAATTGTGATTTTTTTATTTGTCACGTTGACAACAAGTGTCAGTGGGTCCGTAAAGTGTGTTGCACTCACTAGTTTGAGAGTTTCAGTTATCAATAGAATTATGAAGCAGGTAAATCCAGTCATGGCATGTTATTCTGCTGGTGTTAGCCATTAAACCGGGTGGGGGGGGCCTTTGATCTGGCCCATGAGGCATTTTAAGAATTCATGAAAAATCTTTTAAAGTTGATTTGCCAACTTTATTTGGGTTAACTAAAAACATTACAGACAGGAAACAGGAAGTAAAAATTACAAAAGAACTGTTTTGCAAGGAGGTAAGATATCACCCTGCACTTTAACTGGTTATTTTGGGGGAGCAGGGAATGGCTGAATTTTTAAAAACCTATAGTGAAATCGTGAAAATATGTACATACAGTGTTTTTATTCACTTATTTGTATGTCCGTCAAACTTTATCACAATGGATATCAAGACCCGGGGGCATGTCAATATGGATTTTACAGTGACGTTCTTCATGGTTTACATGTATTGTACAAAAGATTACTAGAAATAGCCTACAGAAACATTCCTTTTCTGTAGGTTACACATAGCTATAGTATGCAGCCCTTCACTTGGATTCAAAAACTCAATGTGGCTAAATGACTGTCCACCTGTGCATTAGAAGATGGGTAGACTGTCGTCATAAAAAGATGGATTTGGTCAACAACAGAACTCAGGTATGCTATGGCATTTAAGCTATGTGGAATTTGTACAAAGGGGCCCAAAGTGTGCCAGGAAAATTTCCCCCACACCATTACACCACCACCACCAGCCTGAACCGTTGATTCAAGGCATGCTTTCATGTTGTTTACCCCAAATTCTGACACTACCATCCAAATGTCACAGCAGAAATGGAGACACATCAGACCAGTCACCATTTTTCCAATCTTATATTGTCCCCTGCCACTTGATTGGCTGATTAGATACTTGCATAAACGAGCAGTTGAACAGGTGTACCTAATGAAGTTGGCGGTGAGTGTATTTGACAGCTAGTTTTTTGTCTCAAAAAGATTGCATGTAAGAATCAGATATGCATCTGTGTTGAAAATGTGTTCAGAATCAAAATGTGGAAAACATTATGTTGGAAAACGCATGTTAGAAACGGGTGTTGCCAGGGCTCAAGGCAGAGCCTGGAATTAGGCAGGCTGCATCTTCTGCTTGCCAGGTGGACAGAATAACGGAGGTTGGTAAAAGGGATCACACCATGAGGAGTCTGTTGTGGTCTGCACACGTGTGGGCCTGCAGTCTGTGTCCATATGATGCCCGTTTTGATCTCCACAACCACATCCGGCATCTTGTATAAATACACCCATCTGTGCTAGAACAGCTGTTTCAGTACAACAGGCGATGAACAGTCATGTGTTTGTTGATTGTTAAAGTCAAGCTACTGTATGCTTTTGTGTATTAGGGTATCAGTGTGTGTTCTTACTGTGTATCCAATTACAAATGAGATAAAACCTCATTATTTAGCAGTGACATATGTGATATAGATGGCTGTTTACACATCCGATATCTGTGGGCGGCAGGTGTGTCACATAAACTTATACTGTGCGCGTATTTACACAGTTGAGGCGAATGTTGCCATGGCCAGTTACTTCCTCCCGCAGGAAGTCATAAAAGCTCTGATGTGGCTTTTAATGCAAGTCTGTTCACATCATATGGCAAAACTCCTTCTGTAATGGCTCAGATATGAAGTGACAATGACAGAGACCAATTACAACAGATAGAGAATTGAAAAAGAGAGACAGGAAAGCAAGGACACCAATAGGAGGTCCTGGAGTAAATAGAGCTACGGAGAACAAGAACGCCAGTGAGAGAATCATTTAACAGAGTAGCTCCATGAATCCTCTGCACATGCGTGAATCAACCGATATGGATTTTTTTGTGCCCATGCCGATAACAATTTCTATTCATCAGCCTTTGCCTGATTCGGGCTGCCAATTATTGAACTTAAAAACAATATTTAACAAATAGTAAAAACAGGTGAGGTAGAACAAGTGGCAATGCATGGTCTGCATGTGAACTGCATCGTCTCCAGCAACAGAGCTGCCTGTGTGGACGCCTTTCTGTAAGTAATGCCGGGAAAATCGGCAAACGCAGCAGCCATGTATCGGCCGATGCAGATACAAGTAAAAAAGCTAATATCGGCCCAATATATCGGCTGACCGATAAATCCGTCAATCACTATTATATATACAGCCCTTCTATGTCATTCTCCATTCTCTCTCACACACAAACATAACTCCATGGTGAGCTGATGTCCTCTGGCTAACTCCATGGTGAGCTGATGTCCTCTGCCTTACTCCATGGTGAGCTGATGTCACCAAGAACTCCATGCTGGGTTAGTTAGATCCTTTAGTATAATGTATGTACTGTGGACACACTCTATGTAACCTTTTGGGAATGACTCTGGGGACAGTGGCACTATGAAAGCCCCCATTCACATGGCAGGATTATAGCACAGGTGTGGACTACATGGTGTGGGTGAGGGGATTTAAAGGACACCTGCATGTGTACACACACATACACATACACCAGCCGTGGTGGTGGATCTTAATTGGGGAGGACGGGCTTGTACTACGCTCAGGACCAGAGTGAATGGAATGGTGCGCAACGCACAAAACCCAGTGTGCAAAACAAAAAAACACTGGGTTTTGTGCGTTGCGCACCATTCCATTCACTCCGGTCCCGAGCGTAATTCAAGCCTGTCCTCCCCAATTAAGATCCACCGACCGAAGCTGACATACACATACACACACATACATATCCCACAGAGACACACACACAGTGTTGCCACAGTTACTTTGAAAAAGTAATGTGATTACTGATTACTGATTACTCCTTTAAAAAGTAACTTAGTTACTTTACAGATTACTTGATTTTAAAAGTAACTAAGTTAGATTACAAGTTACTTTATTAGTTACATTCAGTAGCTGCCGACAACACCCCCACCGCCTCAACATAAAAATAACTGGTTTTGCCAACACTCACTTTATTGGAAGTGCATTTTTAACAGTAACATCAACAATGTATCTCCTGACATTTTAAGTTGAATACAAGTTTTTATAAAAAAATTAAATAAAGACAGTCTTTCTTGACTTCACTTAACATAAATACTTGGTTTTATATAAATAAAATAATGACAGTCTTTCTTGACTTTAAATATTTAACTGTTAACACTGTAATGAAAACTTACTATTAATAATCTACATTGTGTATAAATGTAACTAACGTTTTTTGTTCAAAATAATAGCACTAGTTTTAATCAACTGCAATAATCATTGTTAATTCATTATAAAGCTAGTGAATTGTAACCAAAAGGAAAAAACATGGTACTGTGTGTAAAGAAACAAGAGTATATAATAGGAAAAAAATAATTTAACATGTTAACTCTTTATTAACAAAAAATTTGTACACACAATTTTACTGAATATATTGTCAATGTCTTATGTAAAAAACATGATTACATTTGAAAAACATTCACTAGAGTCTGTTTCATCTAAGGAAAATGACAGTAACGCACAGTGACTTGGATAAGTAACTTTAATCTAATTACTGGTTTGGAAATAGTAACGCGTTAGATTACTCGTTACTGAAAAAAGTGGTCAAATTAGAGTAGCGCGTTACTGAGTAACGCGTTACCGGCATCACTGCACACACATACACATATGTACATATTAATCCCACACAGACACACACATACACAACACATACATTTACATACATGTCACACACACATAGACACACAGATACACGCACATACATACCTACATACACACACAATATACATAGATATTCATATACACATACAATACATACAGAAATAAACACTGATTAGACTATGGGGGCTCATATGTGCCGGAGGAAGAGAAGCCCAACACCAGCAAGACCTGTAATGTGAGACAGAAATGAGAGAGGTACAGACAAAAAGAGACAGACAAACAGAATGAGAGAGAGAGACAGACAGACAGAATGAGAGATAGACAGACATAATGAGAGAGAGATGTCTGTTGACTAAATCAATGGTGAGCTGATCAGACAGACAGAATGAGAGAGAAACAGACAGACGTAATGAAAGAGACAGACAGAATGACAGACAGACAGAATGAGAGAGAAAGGGAGCTGTCCCCTATTGGACAGTAATTAGATCCATGTCTTTACTCTGAACTCAATGCTCAGTTAGACAGTGCTGCCTTTGTATTACCCACACACAAAACACACACACATACTGTTTATGTCTGTATGTGTGTGTTTCATATGGATATCAAAAGACTACACCAATGAAGACTTACTAAAGACTGGAACAAATGAAGACGAAGAATTTCAGATGAAGACAAAGTGATGCTTTTCTACAGTGCAAATTATTGTAGAATTGAAGAAGAGAGATGCTGTTTAGAAATATTTTAGTTAAAAAAAGAAATTGCAGGAGAGACATTGGAATCCCAAAACTAACCAATGTGTTCCCCTCAGCAAATCCGCTTTGACATTCACGTCCATGGAAACTGGGAAAAGATCTGGGGCCTTGAGTCACTAGGTCCTGTTCTGATTTGGACTTGAACGAGGTCATTGTATTTTATAACTGTTAAAAAGTTTGACGGGCATAAGCAGAAATCGGTTCAACTACAATGTATTTCCCCTGATTCTGTAATTAAATCATATGAATGTTTCATTACATTGTTATTATCTGAAGTGACAACATTGTTGATAGATACACAGTTATATATTAGGGTCCTATGGAAGACGAACGCTACAACCCTATTCCTTCTAGTTCTGCATGAAGGTGCAACAAGCTGGAGGGAGAGCTGGCAGTTGTTGACAGATGAGTCAGCGACCCCCAGGACATCCTGCTGAGACCAGAGAAGCACAGGGTTAGAGGAATCAGGACTAAAGCTTCTGCGTCTGGAGGGAGTATGGCTGTGTGTGTGTGTGTGTGTGTGCTCCACATCATGAGATCCAGATGAGAGACAAAGCAAAGAGGGGGAGAGAAATGATGGGATGGGGAGGGGGTGTTGACATTGAAGCAAAGAAGAGAGGGGAGAAGAGAGTCGTAAAGTTGTCAGCATGAGCAGACATCTCTTAGTGCTGTAGCACCACATGCATCTCTTTATCAAGGACTGTAGCACCGTGTTCATCTCTTTATCAAGGACTGTAGCACCGTGTTCATCTCTTTATCACAGGGCTATAGCACCATGTTCATCTCTTTATGACAGGGCTATAGCACCATGTTCATTTCTTTAT
>JACXGM010008452.1:0-28811 GCA_016801145.1 Umbra pygmaea | reverse complement strand
AAATGGGAAGCATTTATCATGATGGCAACTCTGCCTAGAAGTTAACACCCTTCCAAAATATCCCCAAGAGCCACAAGAAAAGTAATGAATCAGGTAAATGTGAACCCAAAAATAACATATTGAGAATTATAGACCTACTTTCCTACATCTCTGGTTAATTTGCATTCTTCAAAAATAACAAGAACACTGAATCAAAATGGAAGGATTGCTAGGAAGAACCCTCTACTGTCTAAAAGGAAAAAACCTGCCTGTTTTAACTTACTCAGAGACCACCTTGACAAAACTGCTTTCTGGAGGTCCATTCACTGGAAAGGATTAGTCCAATATTGACCTGTTTAAAACTGTTATTGTTGGCAAAAGCCCAACACTGCCTACCACCAAAATAACCCTATCCCAACAGTCAAGCATGGTGGCGGGAATGTCAAGATCTGGGGCTGCTTTTCCTCCTCTGGACCTAGACAACGGCACATCGTAGTGTCTAAATACAAATGTTTGTCCTTGTGGCTAAATATAAGCATGACCAAACCTGATGGCGCATGTTAACAGTCTGCAAGGAGGAGGATAGGATATGCATTTAGATAGTGGGCTAAAATGCACAAAAAGTGTGACAATTATTCAGAAGCGTCATGCACCTATTCTTTTTTAAGGGGGCACAGTTTGCACAACACACGGAAACAGGTGCCCACAAATACAGATATTAAAAGGAAAATGAACTTGGCTCAAAAATCTGAGGGGGCACGTGCCTCAGTTTCAATGGGCATGACGCCTCTGCAATTATTCATCAGCTAAAATCCATGATCATGACAACCTTAAACAGGACTGTGCAAATATTCCTCAAGACAGATATTGGAGACATTTAGATATTGTTTATTTATTTACTTGGGACAGTGCACATTAATCAACAATCTTACACTCCTGTACAGACTGTAAATGAGCCAGATTATAGCATAGATGCTAATTTCCATCTGTAGTCCCTAACCTTACATTAAGTTATCGATGCTATCAGAGGTGCCATCAGATATTGAATGAAAAGGTTCACATATTTTAACACACATGAAATCTGAGGTATTGTTGAATACACCAGGATTTTAAATAAAAATGGAAATATATATTTGGACTGTCTTTATTATTAATTGGTTTAGATAAGACTTTTACAAGTTTATTGTATTTTAAACAAAAATCCAGACCATCCCTGTACTGTTCACAAACTTTCAAGCAGCACTATATATGATACATTTGGATTTAATATTTTCGGAAAGTGATAACATGGGCCCAGTTGTAAAACCCTGACACAAAACCCTCAGTGCGTAAAGCCATGGACCCTAGGGCACTATGTATAGTGGAATACTCCTCTCTGGGCCATGTGATGAAAAATACATTAACTAAGCACTGGCATACAAGTTCTGACCCTAGGTTCTCCACTATCTTCAAAGGCCCACCACGACTGGTTTTCAAAAGACAACCAAATCTAAATAATATGCTAGTGAGAGCAGACCTTCCAGCCGAACCTCAACCAAAACATTTCCTGAACGATATCCCAGATGGGAACTATATTTGTGGATGCTGCACACAAGACAACTTCACACACAAATGCCACTCCTTTAACCATCCGCTGACTGGTAAAGAAATAAAGATCAGAGGTAAAATATCATGCAGCACCACTAATGTCATCTACATAATTAAATGCCCCTGCAGACTGACATGTGGGTAAGACACGTCGAGCACTAAAAACAAGAACCACTGAACATAGAAGCTGTACTCGAAACCATGACATTAAAAGTCCACTTGCCGTACATTTCTCTCAAGCCAAACATAACCTTGCCACCCTCCGCTATCTTGGAATTGAACATGTACATTTACCACCCAGAGGGGGTAACATCAACAATATCCTATTAAGACGTGAGTCGTTCTGGACACATCTCCTCCAGACTTGGAGGACAGGAATTAGACATCAAACCTTTTCTTTGAACTGTTTTTCTCTCCCTATAGGTTGCGTTGCAGATTATTAACTCATAATAAAATCAAACTTTGTATCCATAAGACTTTAACGCACGCTTCTCCCTTAAACAGACCACAAAATGACACCAACATTATTAATGTGTTAAGATGGCGCCTATATTATTATTACTATTATTATCTGAGTTGCAGACATTTGTTTTCTTCATATATTTAGATCTTTCTGTCTTGCACCTATACAAGTAGATGTGCAATATTCCTTGTATTTATTCCAGTTGTAAAACCCCATCAACATTCTCAAACCCAGAAAGAAGAGTCTCCTCTGCCTCAGCTCACTCTGATTCTTACAACAAGACAAAAAAATAGTGACTGCTCACATTACTTTAAAAATAAAACGATGATATGTCAAGCATACAACATCTATATATTTCTATTAACACTCACTGGCCATTTTATTAGGTACACCTGTTCAACTGTTCGTTAACAAGCATCGGAGTAGGAAAGAAAGGTGATTTAAGTGACTTTGAACATGGCATCTTTGTTGGTGCCAGATGGGCTGGATTAAGTATTTCAGAAAGAGCTGATCTAGTGGAATTGTCTCGCACAACCATCTCTAGGGATTACAGAGAATATTCAGAAAAAGAGAAAATATCCAGTGAGCAGCAGTCTGAGCAGAAATGCCTTGTTGATGGCAGTTCAGAGGAGAATAATTAACATTCTGATTTAAGCTGATAAAAAGGCAACATTAGCTTAAATAGCTACTCGATACAAACTAGGAATGCAGAAAAGCATCTCTGAATGCACAAAACATCGAACCTTGATGCAGATGGGCTACAGCAGCAGAAGACCACACCGGGTGCCACTTCTGTCAGCTAAGAACAGGATACTGAGGCTATAATTTGCACGGGCCCACCAAAAATAGACAAAACAAGATTGGGAAAATGTTGCATGGTGTGATGAGTCTTGATTTCTGCTCCAACAGTCGGATGATGGTAGGGTCAGAATTTGGCGTAAACAATATGAAAGCATGGATCCATCCTGCCTTGTATCAACAGTTCATGCTGGTGGTGTAATGGTGTGGGGATATTCTCTTGGAACACTTTAGGCCCCTTAGTACCAATTCAGCATTGTTAAAATACCACACACTACCACAGTATTGTTGCTGACCATGTCCATCCCTTTATGACCACAGTGTACCCATCTTCTTATGGCTACATCCAGCATGATAATGCCCCATGTCACAAAGCTCACGTCATCTCAAACTGATTTATTAAACTGAGTTTACCCGCACCCCCCACACCAGATCTCAATCCATCGAGCACATTTGGAATGTGGTGGAATAGGAGATTGGCATCTTGGATGTGCAATCAACAAGTCTACAGCAACTGTGTGATGCAATAATGTCGGGACCAAAGTCTCTGAGGAATGTTTCCAGCACCTTGTTGAATATATGCCACAAAGAACTAAGGCAGTTCTGAAGGAAAGAGTGGGTCAAACCAGGTACTAGCAAGGTGTCCCTAATGAAGTGGCTGTTGGGTGTATGTCATTGCTTCCCTGTGGCACCGTTTGACTGAGACCAACGAAATGGAAGTAAGAACTATTAAAGAGGCAGAGACAGGGGTTCAAGGAGGTTACAGCAGATCAAATTGCCAGGCAAGTAGGAGGAGATAATTATTCATAAAAGAAGGAGAAGATGGGAGACCGAGAGAGAGGGAAAAAGAAAGAGGAGGAAGAAGGCGTGGACCGAGAGGCAGGATATAAGTCATTCAGCGAGGCAGCAGGGGCCAACTCTCTCCAGCGCTAGACCATCGGTGTGACTCGGAATCCTGGATATTACCCAACAAACACATTAACACATACACTCGCCAACACACAAAAACACGCAAACAGTGAATCACCCATCCATGCTCCGGCCCCCAGCACCGTCCTAGGGTTCTGATTGGTGGGATTAATCGGGCTGTTTACACGGCAGACAAATGACATGAGATAAGCCTGAAAGTTCCCCGGGTGCTTCCGCTCTACTAGTGGCTGAGACACTGCTGTTGGTGGGAGAATAGGACGAAAGACATCTTTTTGATTTGCAGGGAAACACACCAGATGTAAACAGTCCACAAGGGCCACCGTTATGTCACCTGTCGAAATGTGCCGGAGGACGACGCCGGTGAACAACCGGCGGGAATGTATCAACGCACACACTTGGGTCTCCGAGACTAACCCTTCACCATTTCCTGCCTCTGCAGATTCAGCTCAAACCTCCATGGGGCATCTATCCTTACCTTGATTCATCCCAGAGTCAGTGACAGGGCCTGTCTCCCTAGACTCCGGGTTAGGGCCCACTGGGTCACCTCGTTCTACCTGTCGGCCCAGGTGGCCGGCTGGAGATTAGGAAAATGTTTGAGGATCTGTTTTTGTTTCTTTTTTAGTGTGGATGTTCTTTCCATGTCAGGTTGGTAACGCTTGATCTGTTATCTGCGTTGCTATGGTGACGGGGTGGGATTTTGACAGACGTAATCAGAGCGGATCAGTTTGCCTAAAAAACATGAACCGCACTGCTGAGTATCGCCCAACTGTCACGTGCACAAAAACACAGATATAGTTGCACGTACAATAACCTCCTTCCACGTCTCCAGGAAATGCAGTAAGTAATAAAGAAGCCCTAGTCCTGGAGCGTAACAGCAGTATATCCACACAGGCTGGATTGGCGTAGCAGCAGTGATGGAGATCAAAGGAAATAACAGCTAGTTTGCCATTTAGGCGGCAGTGACACACTACCCATCTCTTCATTTTCTCTCCCCGGAGCAGCTCAGGGAACAATGGGCTCAATGATGTACTCAGACCTCCCCTGCTCCGTCCTCTAGTCTCTCCAATACTCATCTCCACTTCAAGTCCTAATCTCTTTCCTCTCGTCTCTGTTCCCTTTCCCTCCGCTGCATGCCCCAGCCAACCTCTCCAGGGGTCCCCCTTCAGTGAGGAGTGAAGGGATTGGGGGGGCATTCGCAGGAGGAAGCGGCGGTGGAGAAAATCCGTGCTGTTTTTAGAGGGGAAAGTAAATGGCGATGTTCTGTTATTTGGTACATCTACTTACAACCACGGCAATGACCATAATTACAACCGCTGCTTTTACTGTACTTATGCTGCGTATGTCTTCATTACAGAACATAAAACCATGACAACAGTCATCGTTTACATAACAAGAACCAGCAATGAGTTTCCTGCTGAGGCAGAAATCCCTCCCGCACTTGACAGCAAATATCTTGGGTAACATTAATCCTGAGGAGAAAAAAAACGGCAGCCTTATTTTTAAAAAGTTTTAACCCATTTTCCTCCAAGGTTGTGAATTTGTACTCAGTAAAATGGGTTTACTACACAAGTTACTGAAATGACTTAAATTGGGAGGGACGTGAAATTTAAACTGCTGAAAGTTCTGATCTTCTCCCACTGAACGTAATGTGCCACAGCAAGCCGCCGCCTCGTGCTTCAAAGCTGGGTTATATCCTCTCTCTCTGATCCTGCCAGCGGTTTGCCGTGCCAAAGTTGGACTGAGCTAGATCGACATCCATCCTCCCAGGCACCCTTGAGCGTTTCATGAGCGTCATAGCTGGGTTGGGGGGGCAGCTCTCAGACAGGAGAAGTTGAGGAGACCCCCCCCCCCTCCCGGGCTTGGTTAAATGCCAGAGCTCTCGAATCGTATCATGCATGACCGCAGCGCTGAATCTGGGCCACGCAGCAGAGTGCCGGCTCGGGTCCGAAACACGCAAGCTGCTATGGTGGGGGCGGGGAGCACGTCTGTCTGCACCTCGCTGATACACAATGGCTGTCTTGATGAGCAATGGTCGATGGTTATGGTGAAAACAGGGAACAGTACTTTCTGCTTGCTACAGAACAGAATATTTAAGTATTCTAGCAATAGTTTCTATTAGCTTCAGGATTGTTTCCACATTATTACCAAAACAGGGTCCTGGAGAATGAGGCTCGACAACATGAAATACACTTGTGTCATTGTGGCCAGCCGTGCTCAGCTGGGTAACGTGCGCACTGCTGCCAGCAGCTTGACCAATCCCTTGCCAAACCGACCTGCACCAATCTTCCTATTAAGACACATTTTTATGGGTTTCTCAACCAGCAAGCCGCCAAGGGAAGTCAGAGGAGGGAAATCAAGACGGGTTAACAAACAACTAAGTGTGGAGGACCAATATCATCATGGCGGAGAAAGAAAAAGAGCAAGAGAGAGAGAGAGAGAGAGAGACGGAGAGGAGGCCAAAACTCAAGCTAAATCTTTAACAAGGCTGGACACACACTCAACTTGTGCTGAGAAACAACTCCCTTTCATCTACTACACAAACAAGCTCTGAAACAAAAAGAAAGACAGACAGGGAAGATTTGGGAATGAGAGAGAGAGAGAGACGGATAGAGCAACTTGGAGAGGAAAGTGATTCAGAGACAGAAAGAGAGACGGAGAGATGGAGAAACAGACAGCAAGTGCGAGAGGTGGAAACAGGAACGAAACAGGGAAAATGTTTAATTAGATTAAGATTAGTAACGAGATTAGCCCTGTGTGTCTCTGCATCTGTTTGTGTGTCTCTGCATGTTTGTGTGTGTCTGCATGTTTGTGTGTGTCTGCATGTTTGTGTGTGTCTGCATGTTTGTGTGTGTCTGCATCTTTGTGCATCTCTGCATCTGTTTGTGTGTCTGCATGTTTGTGCGTGTGAGGAAAAGCACCACAGGTCTGACCTAGGAACCCAGGCCCTGACAGCTGAGGTACTGAAAGGTCAACTTCTTTCCCTTGGTGGAATCACATGACCTGGGCTACAACATCCTCTGTAGTTCGCTACAACACATAGGGGAACCCCAGTAAAAACACATGACTGACCCTGAAACAGAACAGTGATTTTTTTAGATTTTGAGGAAAGGGCTAAGGTAAGGTAACTGACCTAGAATCAGTCTGCCAAATTGATAGTAGTATATGAAAAATATCATACAGTACAGCAAACCCACGCACCAAAAAAGGGCCCAGTACCGGTAATCAAAATAGAAAACAAATTAACATCACATGTTTTCCATAACATCAGGATATCACAAACTAGCCTATGTTGGATTATGCTAAACCCTCATATACAGTACAGTGAACAGTATCACCTGAAGCAAGAAAACTGGGGAGCAGCTTTTCACAAGTTTTAATACAAAAAGTGGACACTAAGACTTATCCAATGAACAACAATGAAATTTGTTTCAGCATAGCTTGTTATAGATATTGTCAAGAGTAAACAGGGTTAACATTACAGTGCCAACCTAGAAACGTGTTTATACTCATACACGGCACATCTTAGGTTTGCATTCTACTGCACGTTTGTAGTTAGTTACGCAAAAAATAAAAACATAATGTATGTAATAAACCCCTCGGCTCAGACTACAGCAACAAAACATTCCAGAGGAAACAATGCTGGAAATAAATGTAATGGATGAAAGAGTAAAACTAATCCTTGTGATAAACAGTACTGAGGCAAACTGAGGCAAATGGGGGGTGATGTAACCAACAAGGCTACATGCAATGCTACATGCATGCTAACAATGCTACATGCAATGATACATGCATGCTAACAATGCTACATGCAATGATACATGCATGCTAACAATGCTACATGCAATGCTACATGGATGCTAATAATGCTACATGCATGCTAACAATGCTACATGCTATGCAAAGGGGTGGTGATGCTAACACCTAATATTAATAAGTCCTTATCTGATTCTCAATATTAACAAAATGTTCTTCCTTGTACAATCCTCTAGTTGCCTTGACTCACTTTCAGAGACAGTAATACACTAGTATAGTAATAAAACTTCCTAAACTACACCAATGTTACACCATTAGGATCCAGAAATGGGGACTCGGGTTCGAGACTTGTACTCTAATTGCACTTAAGTCTCATTAAAACTCACGTCAGACTCGACTCAGACTCGTCCTCTTGTGACTTCAGACTTCAGTCAGACGCTAGATGGACCAGGGTAGGAAATTTACTTTTTTGCCCACCAGCCACAGTGCCCAATTTTTACCAGCCACTTTTTCCCCTGGAATCCCACAAACATTGAAATTCCACATGTGCCCTTGTTATTTATTGTGCTAATGAACAGAAAGAACAAACAAGAGTGCATTATGCAAAACTATAATAAAATATGCTGGATCAAGTGTTTGCAAAGGGTCATTCTGGTAAATTTCCAGATTTTTTCTAGAAAAGTTTGCATATAACACTGCATTTTTTGTGGGATACCCATTCTAGATCTTGTGGCATATTTTCATTAAACTATCCCCAATTCAACTGATTTGCAACCCTTTGCACACATTCTTCTATCAGAGTATTCTTCTATCGGATGTACAACTGATTCTCAAGCTCTTGCACACATTCAGATGCCATTTTTTATGTAACTTTTCTGTCACAATAAAAAATATTTTGCAACTTCAAAGTGTTCTTTATATTGTGTAAAACTAATTGTAACAATCCCAATACAATGTTATTTCATGGCAGGTTGTCACACTACAACATGTCGAAACGTCCAAGGGCCGTGAATACCTACGCAACCAACTGTATATCAATAGCAAAAAACATCTACATCTAAATGAGATTAAAATTAATTTGCATATATTTCTACCCAATGTCATTACATTAATTTGATTTAAACTTGGAATTCCATTTCTGAGGGTTGATTTAAACTTGGAATTCCATTTCACAGTGATTCTTAAATATTTCTCAGCTTCCCAACTCCATTAGGTCTGGGCAGTAAACAGAGTACAGCCTGGGTAAACAACTCAAAGTTGTATACCTTTAAACACCTTGACTAATCGTTTAGTGTAATCAAATTAATCTGATGTGGAAAAACGTTATAAGAAGGAACATTAGGGCCATATTCACAACCCATAAGTTGTCCTTTCCCACAATGCAAGTGAGGACAACGGTCTACCATGGGACACCCCAGTGACTGACTTGACTAATACATGATTTGCATGTATTAATAGTTGAACCAACTAAACTTTGACGAGGTGCTGCTAATTATCTACTGTAAATTTATGGTATGTCCCCATGGTTAATAATTATGTATTAACCAAAATGATGTGCTACCAAAAAGTAGGCATTGGGTAAAAACTAAATGAAGACTGTACCTAAACGCACAAACATAACTTACATCACTATGTAACATAATCTTATACTACATATCTGTGTATTGTCCTATAGAAGAGCCTAGAAATGCCTGACAAAACTGACCTAGAATCAGTCTCACAGCCATGCAGAAACATTACATCCACGGCTGAGAGAACTGACCCAGGATTAGTCTCAGTGTGTATAGCAGCGAGGAAGCAGTCTGACCTGGGGTCAGTAGAAACATTATAAGACCCCAGTTACGGCTGAGGGGATCCTAGAGACAGACACCGACCTACATTCGGATGCAGCTGCCAGGCTGTTTCTCAGAGATGAGGGAAGCTCCAGTGGGGAATTCTCTGAAGTGTAGTTCGTGAGTGGGTGTGACTGAACCGGTCTGTATGTTGGTGTCTATTAGCCAATCTGGTGTTTGTCCACATGCAAGCAGGCATACGAGATTTAAAGACCGTTTCAATGTCAACACATGTTAAAAGCCCTGTGGCAACTTCGGTGCAGCGTGACGATGCAACAAGTGCTGTGTGTGTGACGTGTGTGCATATCAGTTAGCGTTGCCGTGAGTCAACTGTAAATAAGTCTGCCCCCCCCCCCCAGGGGTGGGCACGCTGTTACTGCTCTGTATTAAGGGCCATGTCAAAAGTGGGCAAAAGTGTGTGGTATTAAAGGAAAGAACCGTGTGAGGGTGTGTAGTAGGGCTAAAACTAGGCCTGTTGCAATTATTAAATAATGGCCTTATCACCTTTATTTAAAGAGACTGCAGTTATTTTGAATAATGAAAATTATTTGGATTGTTCCCGTCGTAGATTTCTGTCTAAGTTAGTTATTTTTACACCACTGGATGTATTTCTCCCCTACTGGGAAAGCAGTGCTTTTGACAGCTCCCAAGAACGTGTAGATAAACTAGTAATTTGTTGATTTCATGATGTTTAAATTAGGTTAGGAGTGTTTTTTTTGTAAATTCCGCGGCATATTTATTTATTTGACAAACAGAATTCCATTGCCTATTTATTGCATAGTCACTTAATCATCAAATGAAAAAAGCTAAAGAAACTCAAACAAGTTAAAAAATGTTTTACAGTAAATAAATAATAATTAGATCATTCGCTTACAAATGCTTGCATGGAAGCATACAGTATGTTGTTTTTTTACTCATTTCATTTTAACTTTATAAAATAATTCAAGCATTCTTAGCCTACATTTCTTCACACACTTTTTCTGTTACGTTAGGCGAGCCTACACAAAGGTTTTTAGCTTAAACAAACTATTTAAAATAAGTATAGGCTATGTGTAGCGCAATGACAGATTAACATCAAAACATGCATGCAAACTATTTGTTATTAACATTGCCATCGGCGGTCTTTTACATTAACAACATGGGTTTAGGGATAAACACAATTCCTCCACTGTGTGCACATTTGGTTTTAGGACAAATTAAAAAAAGATAACCTAATAACTTGGAAAATACAACGCTGGATTTCATTCTCCTTTCGGGCATTGCGGAGGCTTTCATCAAGTAGTAGCTATAATAAAGTAGACACAATAGCCATTACTCGGAACAGTTGATATCTAGCTGCGCCTAATTCAGCCTTCAAAATAAAAGCCATTAAAGTAAAGTAAATCGAGGAAAGAAATGAAACAAATATAAGAATGTTTAAAATATTAAAATGTTGTTAAATATGGTAAATACTTATTTAACAATGTTCTAAATAATATCATTTAGTATAATATTTTTCCAAAGATTATTCTTTTGATTTTCATCATGGGAGGGCTTTATTTAGGAAGAAAGGCAAAAAATATAATAATAATAGTAATATATATATACACAATCACTATAACTGAGGCTTAAGGCTATTGTGGATGGCTTAATATAAGTGCTTTCAGATGTCTAAATATAACCATGACCGAACCTGATGGCACATGTTAACAGTATTCTGCGTTATATAGCCTTGCCATAAATGCAACTGTTTAGTGAAAAATTACTTGGAATGGAAGGAAGAGGATTGCCTGTGCATGTAGGTAATGCTATTGGCCTACATTAAAAAAAAGACAATGAAAATTGTTAATCTCAATTATTTGTGTGACAATTACTCAAGAGTAAAATCTCATAATCATGACAGCCCTATAACTAATATTTTGATAATTGAATATTTTAAATTTTCTTCGTGCGCTGGAAAACTCTCTGGTAAAACATCAGTGCCGTTTATCAGAATCCAATAATAAGCTCAAAAATCAACGAACAACCCCACCCTTTTTTTTGCTGACAGAAGAATCATCCATTGAGCACTTAGCATTCCGCACTGTGTGCGCAATAATGCTTGTTTTACTTATTCGATCACAAGAAATTATATTATATAATTGTATCACATCCGCATCAAATTCCTCATATCTGTAACTATACACGTTTTGTCCTTTATTTTCTACATTGACTTCATATTAGCCTAAAGGGGCATAATACTGGAAAACTAACTAGATTTTATTTATCTGTACCGCACTATATGTCTATGGTACCAAAGCTCAAGGCTGGAGTTCACAGATTAGCTCAGCAAAAACCAATCAAATATGCACCTCAACAAAAGTGCATATATTTTTGTCAAACACATTTGTCTCCAATTCGAAACAAGTAATGCTTAAAGTAGCCCAATAACAAATAAAAAAACAATTCACCCATCACAGTGGCTGGTAGATTGGGAAAAGTTACCCGCCAGTGTGAAAATGTACCCACATTTTGCCATGACAGTTGTCGAAGTAATGTAAGTGTGACCATAACCAGTATCTAAGTGTCCATACTACGGTAATTGTGTATATAATATTATTGTGACGTAACCGATATCTAAATATTTGTTTTCCCTTGTCATGGTTATTCATATCTTAATTGCACATTTACTACACTGTACATGCCTACTTTAAATTTTGATTTTGCTTGTATTATTATTTTTAGTAATACTTTTTATTATTATCCTAATTTTACTGTATTTATTTATCCTACATTTCCTTTTTCTTCTTGCTTTCCTACGCCAGTCAAGCTCTTTAAATCAAATGGAATGGAAATTGAACTTACGACAGCATCTTGAAATACAATAAAATATTATAATTACAATAAAATCCTGCTGTACTGAAGAGGATCAAGCAGACATTTTTAAAAGTGTCTCTATAGTTAGTTGTTCCATTTTGTCTTGTCTGCAATCAGTCCTTTAAAGTGATATACATACAAATGTTCACCTTCTCAATATTCCCATGAGAATATTGGCTCTGACCAGTTGCCCAATTGACGCTGTGCTTTCATCGCTGATGTTGACTAATGGTGTTCAATGCTGGCGCGCACACACAAACATCGGACAATGGCAATGAATGGGATTGGCTGGGACGACGGACAGTATGTGTGCAAAAGAAGCAGCAAGATAAAATGATTGGTAAGGTTTCAACCATGAATTGTCCCATTGGTTGCGGTCCTTTGAACAAAGATATATATATTTGTGTGTCAGTGTGTAAGAATGTGTATTATATATTTTGGAAGTGAGTTTTGTGTGTGAGTGCGCATGTGTGCCCAAGGTGTTTTTACAGACAAGCAGAGCTTACAGGGTGAATCCATTGACCTTTGTCTCTCTATGGGATTACCATGATGGCCAGACGCTCTTCCTTTCCAACCCCTTTGACCCCAAATAACCCCCGTTCCCTCGCCCCTTCTGCCCCTGGAGAACAACCCCCACACTCCCGGCACCACGGTGCCACCCCCCCAGCACTCTGTTAGAGCAGGTTTCGGCCGGCATGCACTCTCCTGTTTTTACAACCCACATTTTATGAGTTTCTTCGGTTTCTCTTTTTCGCCCTCTTCTCCTTTGTGTTTTAACGGTGTGTAACCGCGGGCGGAGACGGCCCCCACCACACGGGTCGTCTGGGCTGGTCTGTTTAAGTGCAGCTCAAACTACACATGTCATGCTTGTATGGAATTCAAGCCTCGTGTCCAAATCACATTAGCTAGCGCTTAGCGTTAGCAGCGCATGTGCCTTGCTTAGCGGTGATGTTAAGGGAAGCAACACTGCTGCTGAAGGAAATCCACGTGAGGCAAGAAATATCATAGCTGCTCGAGTTTACAGGCTTGGCTATGCATGCTATACATTACATTTATTTTGCTCATTTGTTCAGGGTAATAATTGTGAGGAAATAACATATGAAGTGGTACCACATGGAAGTGACATAATCACTCTGTGTATATCAAGTGGCAGAGCCACCAAAGCCTACAGGCTATGTTATCTACAGCACAGAAACTGTCATGCCCATTTTCCACTGACTACTTTTAAAGTGTGCTGGGCTGGTATGGACTGGTAGGGACTAGTATGGACTGGTATGGACTAATATGGACTGGGCTGGTATGGACTGGTATGGACTAGTATGGACTGGGCTGGTATGGACTGGCCAAGGCTGGGAATGGATGTCTCCACAACTAATCAGAGAATGGTTCGGCAAATGTTTGTGTATGACAGCGGGACAGACAGAATTTGCGCTACTATACAAACGGCGTATAGAGGTGACATTTATTTAGAATCCTCCAGGGAATGTGTCAATTCAGGTAAAAAAAAGAAAAAGGACATTGGCTGTCGAATTTCTCTGTTCGTCTCAGCATTTGTTTACTCAGACTCAGGTCTGCTTTCGAATGGGCTGGGGGGAGATGGAAACACAATCTAACCCGTGAAATGTGTGGTATGGCACGGTGCAGCCCTCGAATTGAAACCTGACTGTTTTTGGGAACAGCACAAATAGACCCTTCGTCTCCTCAGCTCACTAACTCCTCAGTGAAGTCCTCTTAAGAGAAGGTGACCGTGGATTACTGAGAGGCAAAGTAAACCTCCAGTACATACCGGAGGCCTAAGACAAACATTCCCATTGTGAACTTAACTTGGTACAAAACCCAACATTAACGTAAACCAAATTTGTTCCTAATCAATGGTCAATACAAACACAAACATCTACAATCTGAATGATCATTAATCAAAGTCAAACTCTAGGTATACATTTGTGTACTGCCTAAAACGTATGGCGTGACCTTACAAATAAACTACTTCTAAAAGATATATAGATCTTAAAGAGTACACCTTGCAGGGGTATTCAACTCTAACCCTACGGGGTCCGGAGCCTGCTGGTTTTCTGTTCTACCTCAACATTAATTGGACTCATCTGGTGTCCCAGGTCTAACTAAGTCTCAGATAAGAGGGTTGCAAAGAAAATGTGGAGTGGATCTGGCTTCGAGGTCCAAAGTTGAGTAGGAGGGCATAGAGTGATTTCCCTGCATCTGCATTCTAACACTTCATGGACCATAGAAATCAAAACACATAGAACATGCCATTCAAGACATAACGATAGAATAATGAGTGGGAATGTAAATGATCGTGCCACAATAGCAGGCAGCAATTACGAGTGTAGCCGTCAGAAATTCCAAGCCTGGGCTACTCATTAGTGTTATTTCTAAGGTCTGGACCAGTCAGCTGAGATACAGCAGAACCAACAGCACAGACCCAAACACCCTTCCCTGAACAGACAGAACAATTTATCATCTCTGCTTGAGAGCACCAGGCCGAGCCAGGCGCGCTATCTCTACTACCAGGCACTATGACGACCGAGCTGTCAGGCCAGTTAAACCATTACGGTTACGTTGTGCAACTCCAGCCGCTAGCTCTAGAAACAGACGATTCGGTGGGAGTTTAAATTGGGGCTTGAGGTTTGGCTCGCGTTTGTTTTTTTCCCTCCTCTTTAATTGGGTGGCCTGTCGAAGGCAGCGAGGTGAAGTGGTAGAGCAGGGAAGTGGAGGCAGTGGTTGTGAAATCCTGCCCCGTGCTCCTCTCTCACTGTCCCGGGGCGGTGCTGTGTACGATGATAAGAGCAGCAGTCTGCCCTCCCTGTTTACAAGGGAGCGAGGCTAACGGTTAGGTTCTTGTTTGAAGGGACTGAAGCTATAATGGTTAGCCACGCTGATAACGTTGGAGCACGTGAGCTGGGATTTCAGATTTCTGCTGAAATGTACATTTGTGTAAAACAACAGAGGAAAGGGGAAGTGACAACTTCCAACAGCCCCTATTCTAAGAGAACGGTTTCATGTGCAGGAAAATAACAGCTTTTCAGCATTCTGTTAATGATGTTTGCACGTCATGGATGTTGTCCAGGTAACAGTATCTCCTCAGGCCTGAACACTCACAGTGGAACTGCGAGGTCAGTTCAACACATCTCATTTCTCAACAAGGAGTTACTCACAAGAGAAAAGAGGCCCAGAAACACAGAGATTCAGGAGCAACGTTGAGCTAGGCCCCTAGCTTTATAAACCGCAACTAGTGGTCATGCCAACTGGCAGTCAGAGGAGAAAACATAATGCAGCCGTCGTAGCACACACGTGCTCCACGTGGCGAGGACGTGGCAGGCGGACCGTCTATGTGCCCCCATCAAACCGGGCAGAGCGTCTGCCGCCAGTCAGTTTGGTCCCTGCGTGTCGTCAACACTGAGCCAACCTGCTGGCTCGTTGTCCGTAACCACGGGAACGCTGAGGGGACACTGCTGGCAGAAGCAAAGGCCGCACGCCTATCCGCCCAAACTCCGTTTGTCAGTGGTCTGGCCACGCTGCCTCCTGCACTGTCTGCCAGCCCCAAAACCACAGTGCGACCGGCAGACCGGAAACACATTTTTACAACCCCCTTTCGTTTTCTGCATACTTACTGGATGCCTCCTTGTTTGGTCGGTCCCTTGTTCCCTCTCACTCTTTCTCCCTGTTTCTCTGCCGCCGCCCCTTTTTCTCTCTGCCCCTCTGACCCTACGCTTGCTCTTGCGTCCTCCCTCTCTTTTTTTCATATCTGTACTTCGCTCCCTGGCTCTTTCTTGGACTGCCTCTTCCCCCACTTCAGTGATAACAATAAAACTCCACATGTTCTTCCTTGGTGAGGACCTTGTTTCAAAAGCACCACGGGAGTGCTTTGGCAGCCGTCAGTCCACATACACACACACACACCACTAACACACAGCCCTCAGAGTAGAGGCAGCTGGAGGCAGCTAGGCTAGACAGCTGGAGAGGTACATTCAAGGTGACATTGTCTCTTTCTAGGATGCTGGACTCTTTGAACATGAATGACATGCCACCAAACCAGCGTTGACCATGTTTATCTCAGTGTGATGCGTGGTTGTTAAAGGAGGGCTGTCTAGAATTTTGCAGATTGGAACGATAACTGCTTTCTCTTTTAGTGAACAGCTTACAAAAGCTGTAGAATCTGTACTTCCAGATATTTTATAAAACAAAAAAGCTGTTTAGATGGGACAATATTTCCGACACTGCAGTGTATAATTTGCCATTTGTTAACTAATTGCAATGAGAATGTGACGAGATCTACGGTGTTTATCAATAGGGGCGCGCCTGTCCGTCTTTAATACGCATTAGGCATTTAAGACCATGGTTTTGTGTGTAACAAAGCATTGTGTAAGGCAGTGGTTCTCAAACCTCTCCTGGAGGCCCTGAGCCATGCCATATATTAGATGTATCCCAGAGCTAACACACCTGAATCAGCTTGTCAACTAATCATCAAGCACCTTCCTGCTTGAATCAGGTGAGCTAGTTCAAAGCTTTTGAGACAGCCAGGGGTTAAACCGAGTAGCTAACTGACTAATGTGTCTGCAACATACCTTGAATATTTCCACTTGAATATTTCAGTTAATTTGGTGAATATTTCAGCTAAACTGCATGCAGTTTGCCACAGGTAATTACTTGTAATTATCAACCCACATTGGTTACCTATGTTTCGTCTCCATTTGTAAATACGTATCTCTAAAATGTCTAAAAATAGCGATTTTGATGCTATCATAGTAGTGCCCCTATCACTCCCATTCAAACAATAAAAAGACCCTAGGTTACATTTTGGCGAGAGTTACGCTTTAAGACTTACTGGCTGCTCCTCTAATGATGCAAAAAAATACCTGAAAAAATAATGGAAGACTGCAAACACTAAATTCCCTTCGGCTAATGGGAGTAAATACGAGTGGTTAGTTTCATTATCATCCTGACCTGGCATTATTTTCAAGGCTCCGGAAGGCATTCTCATATCTGGCTGGTCTGCCCACCCCCTACCCATGGCCTCAGGGCACTCCTCTGGGCAGAGGCACCCATTCAGCAATGATCGAGGACATTTCAAACAAGCTGTGATGGATGCCGTGCCAAGATCTGCTGGGCTGTTCTCACTGCTACATGGGGGCACGGTGCGTCATCAAAACAACACCTTTCACCAGGTGTTGCTCATACGTTCCTAGAAGAAGGTGCATTTCGTTTGGGGTGCCTTTTCAAGCCAGCATCTTCAAACCACCAGTTTACCAGACATAAACGGTGACTTATTCCCTTGCTCCGTGCCTTCAGAAAGTATCACTCAATTAAACGATAATAGTCACGGCTTGCAAAAGAGCTGTTTTCAAATCAATACATTTCAGTGTCAGGCGACCTGACGACATCCATCCTTTGTCAATTCGACCTGTACGGGTGTGCCAAGGTCTCGTAGAAGAGAAATAAAGCCTAACATAACTCTGCTTTTTGACTGGAGTGCTCTGAGGGGGGGGGGGTTATCACAAAGGAGTCTAGAGTGAATGACACTTCACTCAATAGCACTTCACTCCAAGGCCCGAATGGCTGGCTGCCGCTTTGTGAGCTGAAATCTCTACAGGTTTGTTTTGGCTGAAGATGGGTGGCGGCTGAGCGCCCAGCAAACATTTGCGAATCGAAAGGGGGCTTTGCTTCTTTTTAAAAAGCCTGGCAGAAGCTTCGGGTCTAGTACAGTTTTGCAAAGGGGATTCTGAAGCACGTTTGGGGAGTGCTGCTTTGTGCACACACTACACCGTTAGTCATCGTCAGCCTTCAGAGGCAGCACAATGGCTGATTGAGAGTGCATCAGACTGTGGGGGCAGGGTCGATTCGCAGGCCTCCCTCACCACATTAGAAGATCGCCTGCTTCTCTGAAAATCTGTAGAACCGACCACACGCTACTTTCACTGGGTCGCGTCGAGGAGCGAAACCCCTGTACGACAAAATGTCTGGTGCCAGAGGAATTTGAATGTCTGCTTTGTTCTGATGAGCTCAGGTACGGAAGTACCTCACCAGTGTTGTTAATTTACGTCTCGACGTGAAAACCTGCTGGTGTTGTTGCCCTCTCGTGGGAGAGAATGGAGGCAGGGCTCTAAATGACCAACCAGCCTCCTCTCACTCACCATCCTTCTGTCTGACCACAACAACTGCCACCATTAGCATGGACCTGAGTGGGTGAGCTACCCATAATAGCTCTCACGCCTTCCCAAGAGTCCACACTGACCAAATCCTAACTAATGACATTTTCCTGCGAGTGGCTTGTTCTTATCGCCATGTTACCTCCTGACCTCTTTGTGTGTCTTTCTGACCTCTGACTCTCTTTTCAGTAGGGTATAAATACTTGGGTCAATTGTACCCATCTCCATGTGAATGAAGAGCTGAGGCTTGAAGGAAACGATCCCTGCAACAGGCTTACACAAGCTTAGCAATGTTGACATGTCTAAACAATCACTGGAGACGCCGTTTCCAGGCAGAATGACACCATCAAAATGTCACACTTGCACTGGGAGCCCATACGGCAGATTTGGACACAAATGGGGCAGTGCTACATTGCCAGTTCATTCAAACAAAACACATTCCCCAACTAGGTCTACTACTGTTGGATTTTAATTTACACCAATATTGGTGATACTTTTGGACTGTAAGGGTTTGATAGTAGTATAACATAGGTTACGTTATTTGGAAATGTTCCAAGATATATATAGTCAACTTACTTTTCTTGAGTTTACATTTTTGTAGGTTATTTTAAGTTATTACAAACAGATTAATACTGTGTTCAAAATACATTGCAGCAATTCCTACAATGTGACAAATAGGCTACGCCTGGATGCTGTATGTTCTGCAATGACAAACATAGCCTGGAACGGCTATTATAGTCCGAATGTAGACTACTTATGCACTATCAACAAATGTTAGTTTGACCTAAATTCAGTAACTTCGTGCCAAGACACATGTAGAAAGAGCGAAACATTGCAACAACGTGCGGTTTGTTTCTAACTACCACCCACCAATCCGCAAAAGCATATGTGATGAGCCTTCACTAGGTGTATACTGGATTATGTGCGCATCAGTTACATGCATAGGTCTTTCGACAGCTATGAAACAGTTGACAATAAAAACAAGTAATGTGAAAATAAACATACAGTGATTTGATCCATTCCAATGTTGGTTTCGGATAGACGAGCTGAATGGACGGGGTGCCCCAGACACGAGGCCCTTATCAGGGATCAGACATCCTCGGCTCTGATGGTAGTAATCCATGGTTAAAAATTGGTTCGGGCTAGGGTTAAGTCCCACCACATCCACACTTTCGTACATCATGAAAAACGAACAGGAGCCCAAATTCTGAAAGCGTACTTCCTTTGATCTTCTACTGATCGAATAAAGAAAGAGAGGACTTCAAAAACACCGAACGGAACGGGAGATGTCATCACCTATCGCGGGGATAGAACGCATTTGAGAATATCCTCTTAAACAGCGTTGTAACTATGTAACAACTATTTAATAACTTCAATATTTAACTCCAACTTGTCCGCGATTAAGTAGCGCCACTGTGTTGTTTTTTCCTACAGTGGACACAAACGATCGGCAACAAAACTGTTGTGACTTGGGAAAAATCACCAGAGATAAAAAAAAATGTTTACAATGTGTCCAGGATTTTATGTTGACCGAATCGGGCGAAACAGAGACAACACTGGACCACGCTATCCCGCGATAGAGGTGCCACTTCGCTGTGTGGATCTCAAGTCCTATAGGCTATCAAACTCGCCTGAGTCAGGGTATTGTCCAGCATGCTCATCGATTAGTGTCCAACCAATCTGGTATTTTGCGATATTTCGCCTAACCAACCGAAGTGGAATACTTTAATTCTAAATCGCTCAAATCATGACAACGCCGACACAGTCGATAATGCGTCCACTCAGTAATATCCTTATTCTTCGAGAAACCAGAGCGAAGGCTGCAATCTTTTATTTTAAGCACAGTTGCCTAAAGATTACAAAATAACCTTGCATTTTTTTAGCATCCTGTTATTTTCGGGGCTCCCTGGGTTACATTGCTTGAAGGCCGGCGTCCATGTCTTCAGAAGAGACCTCTGCGATTCGTTGGTTCATTTACCAAAGCCTATCTTGCCCTGCACATTTTTTGACGAGTGTCAGCAGCTGCGCATTAGCTCCACCTACTCAGCCTCCTCCACCACTCCCCTTCCGCTATCTCCCTCTCTCTCATTGGCTAAAGCTACTTGTAATCCTCCCAGGTTGTTGTTATTGAGGGAGGCAGTATGTAGGCTGACATTTCTCGAGATGAGTGAGAGATATAACGTAACAACGACATTACAACCCTAGTTTCTCTATGAATGTAGTTGGACTGGAAATCAACTAGGACGTAATTTTATTACAATGCATGTAATTGTAACTCGGCCAGTTGCCCAACAATTAGTATGACTGTTCTATCAAAAAAAGCCTTGCACAGTATAATATGATTTGACAAATCAATGAAATTAGTAATTTTCACATCAGCAGTTGCTACAATGTGCTTGTACAGATCCCCGGCCTAAAAAAATGACCCACAGAGCAAGCAGCAACAGTAAATGACTGTATTGTTGCTATAATAAAACCTAGTAGGATCACAACCTATAGAAACTTACGAGGAGCTCGAATCTTAGGGGTGGCCAGGCTTTTCTTGCTTTGCCGGGTAAAAGTTATATTAGTCGCATATTTTAGGGCAAAATCAATATTTTTACATGTTCAGTTCACCAGTGGGATAATAACTGGATTGTTCACTATGTTTATATCAAAATGGAGAAGCACAAGTTCATGAACACAGGTGTGGCAGCTTAGCTTAAACAAGACACGGTCAACATTGGCCAGGGACCAGTCCTTTCATCTCTGTAAATCCATTGACTGCCTGCCATACATCCATTGACTGCCCACCAATTACACACACCTATCATGGTGCAGCTGAACTCCCTGTGAACCCAACTAACCAGGCAGAAGCCTCACCTCGTCCTGGTCCACCACGCGCTCACCTTCTCTCTTCACACCTCCCTGCACCTAAGCTACTGACGACACCCTAAAGTTTCTCTGTGACCCAGCAGACAGGCAACCGACAAAAAAAGCTGCCCCAACCCCAAAAAAAGAAAAAACGCATGCATGCGTCACACACATTTACACACACCTCACCTTGGCTGAGTTTGCACACTTATGAAGGAAAAGAGCAGAGCGCACATAAAAAGGCAATGAATAGTCAAGTCGCGGCGCCACTGTGCATCCATCAACGAGCTAAAGCAAGGTTGCTGTCACTGAGTGACAGATGACTCCATTCCTAAGTAGAACAATGTATCAACCTCTTGTTCCCAGGACTCGACTGATCCCATTTTTGTCCTTGACGTGAAAGCGCTCAGGTATTGATTTTTCGGCTGTTTAAAATATTAGCTGCTCAGGATAAAAGACCACATATCAAATAAATACACATTTCTTAATCGATAGTAGGCATTAAATCCATTGAGAGCGGTGAGAGTACTAGCCACATATATAGGATGTTACATTCTTCTGATGGGTGTGTAAGCGAACAGTGGCTGGCGAGCAACATATTGAACATGGGCTTCAAATGTAAAGCACAATGCATTTTGATATGTATTAGGCTTACATCCAAGGGCATAGGAACGGGGGGAAGGGGGGGCATTTCCCCCCCAATGTTACAGACAGGGAATGTGGTCCCCCCAATAATAAAAACAATGTGAGAAATATATGGTGTGTCCCCACCAATACCAAACTCGTTCCTACGCCCCTGCTTACATCATAGGTTTGGCTTTCAACGGCTCGCTTATTATTATTGCATCATGTTTTCGTTCAAGGTCAGTTAGTAAACAACAACAGTGGGGTTAACAGGGGATGTAGCCTTTGTTTCTGAGACGCTGTTAAGTGTAGCTGTAACATGTCGGCCTTCACCTCGCACAGTGCAGAGTGATTCTGTCTCTGAAGGGTGTTGAGTTGATCCTATAAACCCTAAAATGAAAAGGATGTATTGAGACTTGGTAGGGATTAACTAGTTTTAATAAATCCATTGGACCTAGGATCAGTTTATCCTTTTAGATGTTAAGAAATTAGACTACATGCTGAATGGATAGATGAAATGATAAACTCATCATCCAGCTCTCATAGGAAGATCATTTCTCATCTATCTGAATATCGAAGGATTTTAGGAAAAGCACCAACATTAATATTCACATTTAAAACACCATGAATCACTGTACAACCTGTGAAGGTAGACTGGTGGCAGAAAAAAGGGATTTTCCTGGTCACAGACAGGAGGTAATTATTCTTGATAAAAAGAACTAAAACTTCAGAGCAGATGGCTACTTGAGTGCTAGACAGTTGAGCACCTGCATATCAAACCTTTTAAATGTTGACAAGGCAATAAGTCGGCAGCTGGAGATTTATGAGAGGAACAGAGCAGCCGACGGGGGCCATTCTGTGCATTAGAGGAAAAGCAGTGTTGAATGCTAATTTATTGTCAATTAAGAACACTAACTAACGTTCACTAGTTTCGTGTTCAAACCCAAAGTCTCAAACTGGCATTTGTTTAGACAGAAGTGAGAAATAACTGGCAATGCTGTACTAGTGAATTGTAGTTACACATTTCCAAATCATGTTTTGGGCAACACGGCTTACCATACTTTTACTAGATAATTGTAGCGCATTATTAGTTGTGGATTTTGTCTAAACTACAGTAGGCAACAACCTTCAGATGACATGTGGCCTGATAAACTTGAGATAATGAGAGTGCATTATACGGTGTACTTGAAGGGAGCAATTAGCATTTTATTTATCGCAAGTGGTGCAGTCGAGCGAGCTTGGAGGATTGAGACTCAGGAAGGGGGAAGGGCCTGTTTTGGGATAAGGGGGCTGAGGGGGGGTTTAAAGAGGTTTATGATGTGACCGGAGGAAATGCGTGGGAAAAGCTGACGGTAACTTCAAAGCACTGAACTATTTATTACAACCACTCTCCCCACTTTAGCACAGACACAGCACCCCTAAAACTCATTTTAACTCAGGATTACCAAAGATACGATTGTGGCGTAGCCACACCTCCAAAATCACATTGTCACGCCTACCATGGAGGTCCGGATCACTTTGTATGAACCAAAGAGTTTTGAATAGGCTGCATGCTTCGAGCAGGAAGTTTTATATTAGTTTATTTGTGTACTTAAGAACTCTCCCACACAAGGCTATTCATTGCTCTGTGGTACGATCTGCAGTGCTTCCAAACCTGGTAGGACACCGTTTTTATACAGTTTTTCTAAAATCAGCACATATTGTTTTAATCAGTGACAACCCAGTTATCCTCCCATAAGTTCTTACCTAAAATAAATTATAAATATAGTGTCAATCAGACAGCTGTCCGCAATGTGATTGGAGGAGCCATATACTCACGCTTCACCATCCTGCACATGTTAAAGGAGTTGCTAGGCTGCCAAGACATGTGCAATTAGGTCAGGAGAAAAAATTGGTAAAAAGTTCAAACAAAAAAGATTTGCAAGGCGTCACTAATTCAAAGTTGGTTACAATCCTTCTTATGCAATTTCTTTTACCATGGACTTTCCAAGTTTATTTTTGTATATGTGAAAGTCTTATTTTCAGAGGCGACAGCTTTTTGCACCTGTGTTATATTAGTTCTTAATGAGACGTCTACAGTACCTCCCTAACATGTTTGCTTGGTGGGATTGGTGTGTTGCTAACTCTCTTGCAAACCTCAAGCCGTATAGCAGAGAGCTAATACAAGTCAAATCTATGCAAAACCCCACTGTACGTAAGCTCTCTTCTCACTGTTGCCCTCCCCACCCGTAACCTGCGCTCAAACAGGTACATCTCCCTAGTCACCCCAAAAGCCCATACCTCCTTCAACCAAAACTCCTTCCAGTTCGCATCGGCATATGACTGGAATGAACTACAAAAGACTCTTGTGAACAACATCTCCCTCAGCTCCTTTAAATCATGATTATCAGAGCTTCTGTCTGATCACTGCACATGCTGACCCTCCCCTCCCACACGCACACTACCTGTGCCCATTTGTTCTAGTGCCTTAGTATTTCCCATGGTGCATTAGCACGCACTGATCTGCACATTATCTTATTTGTTGTCTTCCATTTGCACAATATCCATTGGCACAGATATGCTAAAGTGTTAATTACTCCATTGTATTTACCTTGCCACTTTAGATTCCAATTTGATCTACGGTATCTCTCTAATACTGAGTTAACTACATCGTTAACTCTGAAGTTCCACAACTTGTTTTTTGTTTGTATTTTTATTCCCCGGAGTAATTTATGCGTAATTTGTGTAATTAATGTGTAACTTGGTGTCATCTGCACCCATTTCGCTTTATCTTGGCCAGGTCACGGTTTCAAATGAGAAATTGTTCTCAACGTGCCCACCTGGTTAAATAAAAGTTAAATAAAAAATAAAATGGAAAGCACTGGAGTGTTTTGGATGGATTGTTTGTCCATTTACACCTAGAATTATGAAGAAAACAAAAATTCCCAAAAACTAACTGTGTTCAAAATACATTTGAAAATGCACATGAAAATAAAGACTTCCAAATGTTTTATATCTCCCCTTTTTAACTAAAAGTATCCCAAAAATGTGACAAAACAGTTTTCATTATTAAAACATAGCAATTATTTCAGAGCAAATCCATTCCTCCAAAAAGCCAAAAAATGTTCAGCTGTGATTGATGAGTGAAATGACAAATCATTGTGTGTATTCTGTAGCTAGGCTGGCGGTAATAGGGATGGCGTGGGTTAGCTGTTAGCATATGGCCTAGATTAGCTACTGTTAGCGGCTGCCTGCTTATTCCAGATGTGGAGAGACTATATTCGGGTCTAGTGAGCATACACTGAAGGCCTGTTTCTGGGAAGGATGACACACACATTAGGTTGGGAGGGTCTGCGCTTGTGAAAGCCACTCTCATTATCTCCTTAATGGGCCTGAGGCAGCCGCAGAAGAAGCAAGGCATGGGGAAGAGCTCCAGAGCTGTCTGGTAATCTTAGCGTCTGTACGTGTTCGTTTTGTTTTGACACACATTTATGCTCGACTGGTTCACCAAAGGGCACAGGATTCAGGGTGTCAAAGTAAGAACACTACAGGTTATGTTATCCATCTAAAATATCTAGTGACCTTACTCCTACTGGCCTTATAGAAACATATTTCCAAACCAGAAAGACCCATGAACATCTACAAAAAATGGTGCAAAAGATCTCAATGTATAGTAAACTCCAGACAGAGACCCACATTTTTTGGTGCTGATTCCAATGCTGATGCTCTGCCAGACTTGTACCACGGCCATTTTCAGTTTACATTTTAGTTATTTAGCAGACACTCTTATCCAGAGCGATGTACAGTAAGTACAGGGACATCCTCCTGGAGAAACGTAGGGTAAAGTGCCTTGCTCAAGGACATAACAACATTTAGCACAGTCAGGAATCGAACCGGCAACTTTCCGACTAGAAGTCTGACTCCCTAAACACTGAGCCATCTGACGCCCATTCCAGCCTGTTTCAAGACTTTTTTGCTCCCTGTCTTGTCTTCAGCATGTGCAAGACATGATCACTGAAGTGTTCCAGTGTTCTACAGTAGTTTCAAAATACCGGCAGCTTCCATGGTTGATGAATGCCTGCAGGCACCTGAATAATACAACTGCATTTCACACACATTTCATAGGCTTCCGTGTACACAAACATCACACATAAAAGCTCAGATTTTTTTATTTTACCTACATACTTGTTTAATTTCTAATATGTAATACATTTGTAGCCTACATGATGGAGAATGGTGATAAGGCTTTGAACAAAATACTAACAGACATTACTGGTGCATGTTAAGCTTCAGATCTTGTACTGATTTTAAAAATTGCCAGTTAAAGGGATGAGGCCAGTTAAAGGGATGAGGCCAGTTAAAGGGATGAGACCAGTTAAAGGGATGTTACAGACAAAAGCACAGCCTAAAATGCGTAACATATCAAAGGTGGACTGACATGTGCCTACTGACAAACACCATGGAAGCGCAACTCAATGTCTTCATTGCAATTCCTGTTCAAATGTTTAAAAAAGTAGGAAATCCTTGTTCTATCGATCCTGCTTTTTCCATTACAATTAAGAGATCACTGCAAATGTTTCTTAAATCAACACCATTGAAACATCTGGAATGTAATCAAGAGGAAGATGGATGGTCACAAGCCAATAAACAAAGTCGAGCTGCTTGAATTTTGCACCAGGAGTGACAAAGTCACCCAACATCAATGTGAAAGACTGGTGGAGAGTCAAGACACATGAAAGCCAATTATTATTACAATTATCATTATTATTCCACCAAATATTGTTTTCTGAACTGTTCCTAAATGTATACTGTATTATTGTGTTATTTAAAAATGAATATGAACTTAACGTCTTTGCATTATTCGAGGTCTGACAATGCATTTTGGCAGGAATTTCTGTGGTCTCTTAAATTTGTTTAAAAGCTGTACATGTACTATAGCTTTTGTAAGCTACATAGTGCACCGGTAACAAAACAAATAGTTTTTATTAAAACAATGTTTCCCCTTTTCTCCCCTCCCAATTGTCTTGTCCAATTTTTCCCCATGACAAGGCAGGTATCAACACAGATGAAACACCAACTTGTTGGTGCACTGCTCAATGGGTTTGAAATCTGAGATTTTAGGTCCTTCCGGTACCATCTTATTTTCAACGGCCCAACACCAGAGAAGCTAGACTCTAGTTAGCTACGTTATTCATTAGCAGTAGCGTTGCAGTTTTGGACATTAGTCAAATTTGATAAATGCAGCACATGTTATCGCAACACTAAGGAAAGAAATGGAAACAACATTAAGGACAGTTAACACTAAGGAAAGTTCTACCATGAACTCTAAGAACATACAAGTCTAAGGGTCTGCGTGGCATACTGGGTTAAGTCGCTGAATTACAGGACAAGCTACATCATGATAGTGGTTCAAAACTGACTATGGGTTCTCCAACTTTCCCGGGATCTCCAGCATGAGGCAGCGCAAATTGGCATAGCGCTGCCCGGGATTTGGGATAGATAAATGGAATCATCTACATTACCACATCGCTCTCCTCTTCCTCCTTGTGTGCAGATCGGTAATAAGAAATAAAATCCTGGGAGTGCATTTGTTGAACATAATCGCACCATGCATTATCTGACTAAAGGGTTCTGTGTTGGATGAGCAATGCGAAAACTAATGGCTGGCTCGTGACATGTGGTTGGATGAACCATGTGAGCGCCCTTCACCATCCCGCAGGGTTAGTGGGGGCATATGTCTAGAAAGTGCCCCAGATTACCTCTGGAGGTCTCGGACAACAATTCCGATTTTCACCTGTTCAGACCGTTAAATATTGACGCAAATTGTCCTAGATCTAAGATAAATCTATGGTACTGTAAAATGGCCTAAGGGGCCAAGACCAAACCTTAAAAACAGCCCCAGAACATTATTTCTCTTCCACCATTAGTAGGGGTGTCCACAAACATTTGGTCATTTGTGTATGTTTATGTATGCTTGTTTAACTTAAGTTGAAAGGAGAGAGGAAAACGAGAGATTGGGGGAAATAGAGGTAAACACAGTTGGATCTCTGCCCCAGCTTTGATAAGTCTAGCCCCACCCCCACACCCCAATTTATATCTCTGGAGGCTTCCATGAGATAGGGTTGGAGTTGCATTGGGATTCCTCTGCTCCCCTGGTTCCAGCTATGCAGCTTTTGTTCCTCGACCTGACGGCTAAGCAGGGGAGGTCCCATTACCATTTCAAGTGGCTCTGCACATTTCTACATATCAAAATGGTTCACTGAGGCCATTACCAGTGAAAAAGCATTACATCCATAACACGCAGCTCAGGATGTGATCTTTTACAAAGACCGGCTCTATGCATGTGTAATGTGCCTTTACAGCGCAATAAGCAGGCAGACGCAAGTGAACTTGCGAACACACACACACATTTTTAAATACACACCTGCTAGCTTGTAGCAATACTTTTTAATGTCAGTATAAGGGGTATTTGCACACAGATGCATGTATACACAAACACACACAGAATATTCTGGTATTTGGTTCTGTATTCCTGCACTTTGGATTTTAAATAAAATATTGACTAAGGTGTTAAAACGCATGGACGGAGGTAGAGCCTCAGTAGGGAGATTAAGGTAGGCCCTCAGTTAGTAGTGAGATGGAGGTAGAGCCTCAGTAGTGAGATGAAGGTAGGCCCTCAGTTAGTAGTGAGATGGAGGTAGAGCCTCAGTAGTGAGATGGAGGTAGAGCCTCAGTTAGTAGGGATATGGAGGTAGAGCCTCAGCAGTGAGATGGTGGTAGAGCCTCAGTAGTGAGATGGAGGTAGAGCCTCAGTAGTGAGCAGTGTTGGGTATAGTTACTTTTAGGAGTACTTTTTAGTTACTTGATGAGTTCACAAGTTTTGGGAAGTCCCTAATTAAGACAAAATTATCAGGTAAATGGAGTTCATTTCTTTACAGTGACCTATAAAACAAATAGAAAGAGTAAAGAACATATCAATCATGGTCACCAGTAAGATATGAACTCCATTTACCT
>JACXGM010008451.1:13469-29243 GCA_016801145.1 Umbra pygmaea | reverse complement strand
TGTGCTTACGATATGGTGTCTTAAGCCCTTCCTCTCCTGCTCTTTAAATGAGACCGTGTGCTTACGATATGGTGTCTTAAGCCCTTCCTCTCCTGCTCTTTAAATTAGACCATGTGCTTACGATATGGTGTCTCAAGCCCTTCCTCTCCTGCTCTTTAAATGTGTAGCAGAAGCTACTGATGAACTTGTCCAGTTTCTCAGCATGGCGCCCCAGGAACTCCCTGACATCCTCCACATTCTTCAGGCAGTACAGGGCCGGGCTCGGGCTCACCTCCACTGGGGAAAAGGTGAGAGAGTCAGGAAGAGAGAGAGAAAGGGGTGATGGTGGACAGAGGCAGAGCTGATGGGGATTTTAGCAGCTGTAGGTGATTGGGTCTACGTATTCTAAATCAGACACTCAATCACCTTCGGTAGAGCTGCGCCTGCCTGGGATTTGTTCTGCGTCGATGGGCCTGGCGATACAGAGGATGCTGTAGCTCTGCTCCTTCTCGTTGTAGAAGGTCTCTTCAAACAAGATGGAAACGTTGGCTGGAGTCTGGAAACCTGTACCCAGCCTCACCTGGCTGTCCTTTATGGTCAGCTCCTAGCAGAGAGAAACAAGTGAAGCAGACACAATGGTACAACCTGTGGTGTATAGTCTTATTTACCATGGCTAACAGCAAATCAGCATTCAATTTTCAAACCACCCAATTTATAAAAGATGTCTCATAAACCGGATGGTTTAAAACCATGATAGCCATGGTATATAACACCATATACCACAGGTATTACATTTTTACTGCTTTAATTGTGTTGGTAAAACAGATTATAAGTGAAATGAGGCAAATCTGGGGTTTGTGATTTTGCCAATATACTACAGCTAAGCATTGTGTCCATGCACTCTGTGATGCATTGGACTTAAGAACAGCTTTTAGCCGTGGTATATCGGCCATATACTACACCTACTCATGAATTATTGCAAACATATACCATGGCTTTCAACCAATTAGCATTCAGTATTTTTATCAACCTGTTAATAATATACTAGTAGGGGTTTCGGATGTAGCTTACTTTCCCATCCACAGTCCGATACCCCTCTCCAAACGGCTGTAACACGTAGGTTTCAAACTGGTCGGCAGTGTACCCTCCCAGGGTGAGACTTCCACGGCAGGGCACCAACACCTGGGAAACATTCTGACCATCATCATGGTTCTCCTGACTGACGGTGGATTCATCCAGTGTCTCATTGGTAAAGTTCACACAATAAAAGCCTCTGGTCTTATTGCTGCTTCCCTTTGGCCTGTTATTCTACTATGAGCCTGCTTAGTTCTCAGTGCCCAAATCCAAAATAATGAAAATGCTACTAAACCTATTAAAATGTATTTTGGACTCATCCAAAAAATGTGATTAAACTGTTATTTAAATATTATTTTTAACCATGCCCTGGTCTAGATCAACTAACAGTAGAAAGGGCATACCTCAGTATAACAGTAACTGTGTATATTCCTGCTCGTCAGCATAGAATATTCAGCTGCCCTGGTCCCCTATGACATACCCTATGTAACAGGCTTAGCTACAGGAAACCCCATAGCTGTTAGTCATTCACAATGCCATGTAGCTCTGCCACTCTGCTGCCCTGGTCCCTTATGACATACACTAAGCAACAGGCTTAGCTACAGGAAACCCCTTAGCTGTTAGTCAATCACAATGCCATGTAGCTCTGCCACTCTGCTGCCCTGGTCCCCTATGACTTACACTATGTAACAGGCTTAGCTACAGGAAACCCCATAGCTGTTAGTCACTCACAATGCCATGTAGCTCTGCCACTCTGCTGCCCTGGTCCCCTATGACGTACACTATGTAACAGGCTTAGCTACAGGAAACCCCATAGCTGTTAGTCACTCACAATGCCATGTAGCCCTGCCACTCTGCTGCCATGGTTCCCTATGACATACACTACGTAACAGGCTTAGCTACAGGAAACCCCATAGCTGTTAGTCACTCACAATGCCATGTAGCTCTGCCACTCTGCTGCACAGGTCAGGTCTCTGTTTCTCCAGCGCCAGGTAAAACGGGTTCTTAAGGAGGTTCTCATCATACACAGCCATAAGTAACTGGATCGCTGGCTCCTGTAGCAAGGAGGAACAAAACATTGGACGTTAACTGAACAGAGAACATGTTATAGTTCAAATTAAAGAGCAATGTGCAGGTTGAATTTACAACTGAATTAATACTTAATGTTGTCGCAAGAGGTCTTTTAGAAACACATATGTAGAAATTGCTACGTTACACAAAACCTAAAGCAGGATTTTGATGAAAATGTGCCCATTATAAGCCAGGCTCTGTCCGGCTAGCAACAAATCATATGTCGTAGGCAGAGGCAAATAGGAGCTTGGACACTGCTCTCTCATTGCGGTTGTCAATGTAGTTAGAGCAGTGGTGAGAGACAGAGTGAGATATAGAGAATGTTTTACAGTAGTCATAATGCTAAGAGCTCGGTTTCTTCATCACCGTCAAGAGTGATATATAAAGGTTTTACAGTAGCCATAATGGTAAAAGCTCAGTTTCCTCATCAAGGTCCATAGTAATATATAGAGAAAGTTTTACAGTAGCCATAATGGTAAGAGCTCAGTTTCCTCATCACAGTCCATAGTCATATATAGAGCAGGGTTCATCAACTCTGGTCCTGGAAGGCCAAAACACTTCTGATTATTGTTCTCTCTTTCTAATAAGTGACTGGTTTGTACCTGGGAAAGCAGGTGATTGCAATTAACTACTTGGTAAAATAAAACATATGAAATCCAGGACCGGAGTTGATGACCCGATATATAGAACATTTTACAGTAGCCATAATGGTAAGAGCTCGGTTTCCTCATCACCATCCATATTGAGAAAGTTTTACAGTAGCCATAATGGTAAGAGCTCGGTTTCCTCATCACCGTCCATAGTAATATATAGAGAAAGCTTTACAATAGCCATAATGGTAAGAGCTCGTTTTCCTCATCAACGTCCATAGTAATTTGAGCATGAACTTGACCAGACTCCCTTGCGTAAAGTCACTTCCGGTCAGTGATTTATAGATGCCATCGTTATTTTATATCACAATTTTATCTCTAAATATCGTTTTTGGCAGTTATCTATTTCTCCAATCTAGTTGTTTATCATTAATGTATACTATGCTATATTTAAGGGTGTCCAACCTGCACATTTCTCTCTAAGCAGGTAAGATCTAAATGTCCAATTGGTTAGGGGGTTTTTGGTCTCGCCAAATCTGATGCGATGGAACATTTTGTATCTGATATGTACAGTTCTGTGCAAAGATTTAAAGACTGAGAAAATTGAATAACGGGTCCAAGTGATTGTCAGTGATTTGAGCTTGACTATGGCTTCTCCAACTTTGGCAGGGCCTCCAGCACAAGGCGGCACAAATTGGCGAGTGTAATCATCCCATGCATTAACTGACTAAATGTTGGATGACCAGTGCGAAAAGAATCGCTTTGCTCAGTTTATAGTTTCGAAAATGTTGCGTTGAAGACACTGTGTGAATTTCCAGACACGGTGGATGAGTTGGGAATTCCCGAACGCACTGAGAAGGTGTTTTTAGTGACTGATGTGTCGGAAGTATGACCGGCACAATGATTTTGAGCTGTTTAGGGGTCTGGAGTGATCCTTTAATAAATTTAGCCCCAAGGTGAATTCGTGGAGAAACAAAAATACCTAAATATTATTTTGCACAACAGAATGAAGAAAGATGTCTGTTTTGACCAATGTGAAAATGTACTTCTCTATGGGAGGTTGAATCACCACTGTGTCATTTTTGCCGTGCTTCCCCACCGGAACCCTGGCACCTTGATGTCATCAAGAAATTTCAAGAAACTGGGTAAGATAAAGACAGTAATTAACCTGAAGTTCAGAATATAGCAAAGTTATATGACACTAGGGGGTCCAAGTGGTGGTGAGCTAATTCCCTGCCTTGCAGGACTAACTATCTCATGTTAATCAATGGTTCGAGTCTGACTTTGGGTCCACCGACTTTTCCCGGACCTCCAGAATGAGGCAGCGCAAATTGGCATAGCACTGACAGGATCTGGGATACATAATTTGACTTATCTAGCTTGCCACTTCGCTCTCCATCTACTCCTTGCATGCTGATCAGGTGCCCTTAAACTTAATCATGTACGTACAGCCTAGTTGGTGAGCGTAAGAAATAAATAAAAGGTTATGACACCAAATTATACCCTTCAACCATGCAAAGTGATCTGTCAAGAAATGGCATTGTAGAGTTTTGCAGCTAAGAAACTACTCTTGTATCTGTTCTGCTTGTTGTTACACAAATCTGCATGTGTAGTATTCCGCCTGGAAATTAAGGTATGAGTTTGCCAAAGATGAAAAAATATCTGAATCAACTAGGTCGAGAGTTTCTCTCAATCTGAAACTACTGCGTAACTAACTAGGCCGGATCAGAATCAACTAGTTCCGGATCAGAATCGACTAAGTCCGGATCAGAATCGACTAGGTCCGGATCAGAATCGACTGGGTCCGGATCAAAATCGACTAGGTCCAGATCAGAATCAACTAGGTCCGGATCAGAATCAACTAGGTCCGGATCAGAATCAACTAGGTCCAGATCAGAATCAACTAGGTCCGGATTAGAATCAACTAGGTCCGGATCAGATTCAACTAAGTCCAGATCAGATTCAACTAGGTCCAGATCAGATTCAACTAGGTCCAGATCAGATTCAACTAGCTCCAGATCAGAGTCAACTAGGATTTCAGGCTATCTGAAAGTAATGCAGAAGGTTCCTCCAGGGTTGCTCCTCCATCACGCCAGCTGCCGCTCAGCTAAGCTTGTTAACATTCTTTCAGTAGAGCAGACATCTGCACGGCATTCATTGATTTCAAAGGGTTTCATAAAAGGCAATGCCTGATGCTGATGGATGTTGTATAGGCCCTGCCTTCATGTCACAAACATCCACCTTCAATGAACCAGTCCCTCAGTCGCTGAGATGAGTCCAAACAACAGGTTAGGGGCAATATATTTTTGTTGTAATGGGATCACCCTAAGGGATAGCCGAATGATACGCTAATGTCTGGCTGGTTTGCTGTGTCCACGCTATCAGTGTTGATGTGATGTAAAGGTCAACAGAACAAGGTTCTTCATAAATAATGGTGGGTAATACAATCTGGACATTTACAGGAGACCTACTTAGTAAAGCCTTTTGCACTGTCAGACTAGTGAGAACCACGCCAGGGAAATAATTTGTGCATGTTCCAATTCAATGAACATCACCCATTATCATCATTGGACGAAGAGCCAGATTCAATCAACTGATTCCTGTTACCTGCCTTGTCATGCTTTACATTTCAGATTTTGTTCAGACATTGCCAGCAGCTCATGTGGTCCAGACTCAGGAGCTCAAACCGTTACACCAAACCCTTGCACAGGGCAGATGATATTTAGCAAGGTTTCAAAATGCTGTTGCTTTTCACTTCTGTTCGTCTGATGCAAAATTCCAATAATTCGATTGAAGCATCATAAAAAATCATAATGTGATGGTCTTCTCAGTACAAAAATTATGAAAGTATAAAATGGAAAATAAAACGTGTCCTTGTCAATTATGGACAATGCCATGTACTGTATGAGCAGATGTGTGCCCCGTGACATCAAAATCATTCACTCTTACACTTTTATAATTTTAAGGTAATCTGAGATATGAAATTGATCCTATTTATAGATTATGCACATACACATCCGCACAAAACTAGAAATAAGAAAATGATTTGTTTGAAGAACCAGAGGTCATAATCTCATAGCTAGACCACCACGCTACTCACTTGTTTGCGCCGAGTAAAGAACACCGGAGATACTGAGAATAACGCCATCTTTATGAACTGCAGGAATGATAAAGCCATGGTGTGGATCTTCACAGCAACAGCAAAGAAGTACTTGGACCAACCTGAGCCAGGGTGGTAAAAGTGTTACAGGGCGTCACAGTTTTTCTGTAGTTCAGAGTGAAGCCTGCTGCATGCTTTTACCTCTAGCCTCACCCTGCTCTGCTCCCTGACTGCTAGGCTGCCAGATAGATGCTGCCTGATGGCTTGACACCCTGAAGAATGTGCCATGTGACCAGCCTGCTGGGGGAAACCTTTCCCTTACACTCGTGACTGATGTGGACTGAACCAAACACTCTCAGAACATTTATGGCGAGGGGATCCAGAGCTACTTTGAGCATAAAAATAAATTTTTTCCAACATAAACTCAGCAAAAAAAGAAAGATCTTCTCACTTTCAACCGCTTGTATTTTCAGCAAACTGAACATGTGTAAATATTTGAATGAACATAAAAAGACTTCTCAAACTAAGACATGCACTGAACATTTGAATGTTTTTGTGACTTCCCATTTTTCTACATTCCCAATAGGTCTTATCCACTTCATTTTAACCCTGCCTTGTCAGCAGCTCCACAACACACTGGACAGATGTGGGATGGTGAAGGGAGCTCACATGGTTCATTCAACCACATGTCGCTGAGTCGGCCGATTCTTTTCGCACTGATCATCCAACACGGAAGCCTTTAGTCTGATCATATGTGGGATGATTACACTCACCAACTATACTTCCACGATTGAAAAAATGCCCTCTTGCCTGGTGTTATTCTTCATTGATAATTTAAAAAATACTTTCATACTATAAGATTGTATACCATTCACGTTCTCTAAAATGTAATTGTCGTATATTTATGGGCCCCCCTCTTAGAAATGGTTTGTTCCAACTTTACCTTCAGTACAGGGAAGACAAAAAAGATTCTCACACTGATACGGTGAGTTGGCTATTCAGTACTCAGCAACACTTACATACAAACTTGTTTTTAGACACAAGTTACCGGCTAGCTGGCCTATTTAAAATCAACTTTTAAATGAGTAGCAAGCAATCTACGATTTGCGCTAAAACACAATATACTATTCTATTGACCAGAGAACTTATTAGTTTGCGAAATGCAGAAGCATTGCTGTGTCCATCGCGCTAAAAATGAACAGTGGGTTTTTCTAAGCTGATCTAGCTAGCTATCTTTATTAACTAGCTCTACTGAGCTGAATTTTAAGAGGTGAAACACAAGTTTCACATAGTTTTAAACCAAATAACTTAATCTTAGCATTGGTGTATACAACTCAAGATGTATGGTTTGTGGAGAATGTGACTAATTACTAAAATTGCAAGTTAAACAGATAGGATAGCTAGCCAACAGTCAATCTGTGGCTTCTCCAGAATCGTATTCCATATGCTACAAATTATTGTTTATTTGTCAATGTGTGCATTAATCAGCCCTGCTTTCGTCTATCCTCCTCTGCAGAAAGTGCTACCAGCCAATCAGAGGCAGGTAGTGCAGAAGGACAGAGTTACAGCACTGTAGCAGTCAAGACATAGAAAATGATTGGACTGAGGATAGAGAGGTAAAGACAATAAGGAGGAAATCAAAATCTATCAAAAGTATGAAACCACTCGTGGATCATTATCCAGTTTATGTAGTTTTTTAAACATTGGTTTATTAACTTATATAATATAATAATCTGCCACGTTATTGGTGCATTAAGTAGGCTTTGACTTTTTTACTCTTTATACTAAACAAACATATACCTGTAGACACAAAATGCAACAATTTCAATTACTTCCTAAATTAGTGTTCAAGTAAGGACATCAATTTAATAAATAAATTAAGCTCTAATTGATGGATTTCTCATGATTGGGACACACATATGCACCATGAAACAGGGGACCTACACAGCAAATATAGCATTTATATTTATGTTCAATACATCAATTTGACTGATTTCCACATATAAACTGGTCTGTAACATCAATTACATTTTTGCATGATGCTTTCATTTTGTTTCAGTCAACTGAATGAGTCCTTTATATGAACTGAAACTAAGTAACTACTTTGAAACTGCTGGTTTTCTATTATTGTTCTGTGCATTGGGACGCTCTTGGACAGTCCAGCATAACAATGAGCCCAAGATGAAGTTGACCCTCCAGTGATTACAGCAGAAAAGTTGAAGGTTCTGGAGTGGCCATCACAGTCTCCTGACCTTAATATCATCCAGGCACTCTGGGGAGATCTCAAACGTGTAGTTCATGCAAGCCGACCAAAGATTTTGCATGACATGGAGGAATTTTGCCAAGACGAATGGGCAGCTATACGACCTGCAAGAATTCGGGGGCCTCATAGACAACTATCACAAACGACTGCACGCTGTCATTGATGCTAAAGGGGGTAATACACCGTATTGAAAAGTGAGGGTATGCAGACTTTTCAACAGGGGTCATTTCAATTGTTTCTTTGTTGCCATGTTTTTTAGTATGATTGTGCCAAACTATATTGACATACAGTTGAATGACAAAAAAAAGTGTTGCCTTCTCACACGTTTTCTTTGAAAATGGTAACTCTTATTACCAATTATCCAGGGGTATGCAAATATTTGAGCAGAACTGATCAAGATATGGACAGAAGTTACATCTTTCGATGCTGAAAAGACCTCAAGTGAAGCCGTGTGGGTGTGGTCTACTGCCTCAGGTTACAAGGCAAGATACAATGTCCAAGATTATAATGTTGACTGACAAATACTTTAGAAACACAAAACAAATAGGTTTGATACTTGACTGCAATGAAAACACCATGCCAGTGTTCACAGAGTCTAAGTCTTGTTTAACTTCCCTATTACCGCTAGCTTCATCACCATATAGCCTAACATCCATCCTGTTTCAGGCAAAGCAGAAAACCCAGGCCAGTACAAGCTAAAAATTAGACTTCCTCAATTGACCACCAATTCATATCAAATGGAGGGTAATCTCAAACGTTGTGTCAACCCTCAGGACATCTGCAAAAGAACAGGGCAGAGTATGACTATCATGTGCTTCTCCAATAGAATCAAATAACTGCAGATTATATAATTTAATTCATCCCAACGGACAACATACAAAAATGGATATTATGTACAGTATGTGCCCAGAAATCAGATTTTCAAGGATGACAATCATAACTGAGCTCAAAGGCTCCTAAGCACCTATTTAAATATATGATATCAGATTAATTAATAAATTAATGAGTCATGGTTTAAAGCCAAAGAATTCCATACCAATTGTGTTCAATGTAACTCACGCCACGGTGCAATAAAGCTAGGCAATATGAATTAGCAGATACGCACAAAAGAGGTCATGGCCACTGGTGTAGCTGGCAGTGTTGGGTAAAGTAGCTTGTACAGTTACATTCCAGTTACTTGTTGTGTTCACAAGTTTTGGGAAGACCCTAATTAAGACAAAATGATCAGGTAAATGGAGTTCATATCTTACTGGTGACCATGATTGATATTTTCTTTACTCTTTCTATTTGTTCTTTACTCTTTCTAATTTGAGTTACTTTTAAGATATGAACTCCATTTACCTGATCATTTTGTCTTAATTAGGGACTTCCCAAAACTTGTGAACTCAACATGTAACTGGAATGTAACTGAAAAGTAGCTTTACCCAAGCCTGGTAGCTAGCAAAATTCCTGTGGTTTTAGTTCCTAAACAAACATGCTACTATGATAAAACAAAGAACATAAAATCTGCATAACTGTCAAAAATACAAGCAAATAGGTCTCCAAATGGGACTATGAACATATCAGCCAGCACAGAAGGCGTAATCAAAAATACAAAACCCTGGTAAACAATATAAATAAATGGAAAGTGACCCAAATAAATAAAGACCCATATTCAGCACCAATCCTCACAACGTGACATCAGTGTGCTCTAAATGTCGGTGTGTTGAATTTGAGCATGAGCCTGAGTGAGAGAAGAACGCGGTCATAGAGTGTGCCTACGCTGAGGAAGATCCCACCGTTTCCGTCTGATGGCTGGGGGGATTTAACATTTTTCTTTTATGGTGGATGTTATGGTCATGATGACCTTAAACCCCTGTCTCTCTGCTAGGGGGAAGTAAACGCAGAGAAAACACCCTGTTTCCTTGGTGGTTGAGATCCATGAGATGCTTTGAGGCGTTCGTGTCACCCTAAAGTGTAATCTTCCTAGATGGTGCTGACGGTAACCTTACTCCCCTTTGTAGAAACAGAAGTCACATACTGTAGGTGTTCTCATTACAGGTTTACTGTGCCATCCAACATAAAGACCTCAAGGCTAGCTCAATAAGTCTTAATATTTTATTTAAAATAAAATGTGGACATCAGTCAGAAAATTACAGAACTGTTTGATAAGTCATCAACGCTATACAGACGTGTAACGGGCGGAGTGAATCACTCAATAATCTGCGAACAGTCTCTACAACAATAAGTGCATGTTATGTCCACGTCATGATTCAATCTATCTGCCATCTAAAATCCAACACAGTACAAGTCTCAAAGCAGAAATACAGGTGTAGGTTATTAGGCCTAATTATTAGTAGTAGTAGGCTGTTACAGATTAACCATCCATTCTCTTAACCAGATCCATTGCAGCCTTGTGAGCTTTAACATAATAATCACTCAGTGACCAGTTCATTAGGTGCTAGGGCTTCCAGAGCATGGTATGACAAAACTATGACTCAGTCAATCAGTGACCATCCTGTGAGTGCGAACAGCCATGTCACTGACCTGCTCTTAAGATTTTTAACCAATAGAGGGATTCCCAAACCTCTCCTGAGCCATCAGAGTTTTGTTGTAGCTTTGAACTAGCTCACAACTAAGATATGAACAGCTCCGGGTCCCCGGGACAAGTCTGGGTAACACTGAAATGAAGCATCTCTGAGACGAGATGAATGTACTGCTGTCCATCCTGCAGTAGGTGTGATCATGTTGTATCAACATGCAGCAACGTCACTGTGGAATTTTCCCACACCTACAATCCATTACAAGAACTCAGGCTGTTCTAGAGATTTAGGGGGTTCCAACCCAGTGCTTAAAGTGTGTACCTAATAAACTGGCTATTATGCATATTCTACCATTAAACCCCATGTCTTGTTAACACCTCCCAATGCAACACCCAGCCATTTTTATCTTTCCCCACTTTCTTGTCCAGTAAAGCATAAGAGGGATAGTTTTTGCTGAAAGTGCTGTTGTCTAGTTTCATACAGGGTCACCCTAATTGTCTTCCATTATAAATAAATACTCATTGCGTTCTTAATGTTTGCAGCATTGCGTTCCTAATCTTGTTTGCTTTACAGTTAACCACACCCAAAATTACCACATCCAAGAGCATACAAACTTCGTCCACTCCAACTTACAAGGCCAACAGGCAGATCAAACATGTGTTTTTGTAATCTGTGTATAAATTGATGATTGAACTAAGGCTCTTCATCACATCTCAACCATGTAGGCAGCACAGTGCAGCCTGCTTGATAGGTGTTATGATTATACAACCCCTATTTTACAACAGCTGTATAGGCATTTTAATTTACTGTAGTACTCTATACAGCCTACCTTGGCCAAAATGACAAACGACTTTTACAGATCTTCTCCATATGTAACTTTCTGCATATGCATTTATTGGGGACCTACCAGGTCATGAGTATTACCACTGTGCATTCAACATTTATGTACAGTAGCAGCTCTGGGAATTGCCAGAATCCTTACAAGATTTAAGTGCTTATACACGATGTAATGTGATAAAACACTGAATGATTTTGTTCTGCTAAAGGACAACAGTTCTGATGAGTCAAGGAAGCAAAAAGTCAAGAAAGCCAATTGATTCTCTACTTTAAAAGAAATATTGAGAACAAGTTTAAAAGGTAAAACACTTGAGATCTGACAAACCATCAAACAAATTATACTGCCCAAATAATATGTGCCAAACTTTCCTCCATCACCACCCTAAATCCTCTACCCTGTTGATAGCCCCGCTACCCCAGGTGTTCAACTACGAAGTGAGGATCAGCTCTGCAGATAACTTGAATAAACAAATTAAAAGACTATATGTCTCAAAACAGCAAGTGTGACAAATGCATTTTGATTCCATTTTAATGTAATCCGTGTGTGCAGCGAGACGTGATAAATTTCTCTTTAAGCTAATACATTTTTTTAAGTGGACTAAAATCTGGCATTTGACAACGAAAGCAAAAACACCAAAGAGATTCGATGACAGCTTCCCATATCGAGGGAAACTACATACGTCGCAAAATGAAGTAATTTCTCTGCATATTCGAAAATGACCATTCTATGCAAACTGTTATAAACAGCTAATAGATATAATAACATGAGCTGGGAAGAGGTTTCTGTGACATATGTCTGTTTACTGCTGTAGTACAGACAGTATGCTAAAGCTAACGTTAGCTGCGCACTAATATGACTATGATTTTAAGAACTAACGACGTTAGCTAATAACACAACAGCTATAAGTCGGCTTCAAGGCAACCGTCACATGTCGATCAAACATACCTCGTCTTTATCTGCTAAACTCTCAGGAATGGCATTTCAAAATGCGCTTCTTCGAAAAAATATGCTTCGAACACTCTATTCTACTCTATGATCAACCAACCGCTGTCACTAGCACTGAGCAGCGTTGCCGGTCTCTCTAACTTGATGAAGTCAACAAACCCTGAACAAACCTCGAGTAATGTGGTCAACCAATCAGGCGAAAGTTCAAGAAAGCCGATGTATATCCTTGTTATGTAGCGGTAGTTCTTAAAAGGGGCCGTGGCACAATTACAGCGGAGAGTGTCAACGACAACAATACGGTTAGTGAAAACATCAAAGGGCCGGAGGGGGGCTCTGAGGAGTTGCGCTCTGTTCCTTGTGGTTTGATGAAGGCTTTCAGCTTGAGGAAGTGCGGGGTACACACACAGGGACGGAGGAAAAGAACATGGGTTTGTCAAGTCAGCGGGTCAAGGGTTAAAACGGCTAGGCAGGGACCTTCTTCTCGGATATATAATAAAAACAGATTACATTATAGCACAGTCATTGGCCAAGAACATTTGGACCATCAAATGATTTTATGTAAGGTTGGCATTTATTGTTGGAAGACCCTCAACCAAGACACACATTGATTGTATTTCACTCCAAATCACCTTGCACTTCCCCGATAATTAACATTAAGAATGTTCAGTGTTTACTCATTTTTATGTACTAAGTGGAGTCCCTAAATATTTAGACAGTGACAAGTTGTTTTTGTTTTGTTACCTAGCACATTTGGCTGGAAATAAAAATACATGACAAACAGGTTCTGCAGAATGTCAGTTTTAATTTGAGGGTATTTACATCCATAAACCATGTATGAATAGCAGTACTTGTCAGTCCCCCATTTTAAGTGAACCAAGTGTAGAGAGGCCTGCATTTGTAAGACTGCACATTTTATTGTACCCAGCATTGTTGAATCAACTTCTTGATGTCACACCGGTCAGGTGGATGGATTACCCTGGCAAATGAGAAACAAAGAGACAAACACATATGCACACAGAATTAGAGCAATACGCCTGTTTGTTAACATAACATTTCATGACTTTACATTTCTAGTAATGTAGGTATACTTTTATTCAGTTCATTTGACAAATGTAAAAAACATTTTCTCTGACATTTCGAAAAAACAAATCAGTGACCAATATAGCCACCCTTCTTTTTAGTCATAAGCCTTCTGTTCATAAAGTCTGTCAGTTTCTTGATCTGTTGACAATCAACTTTTCGTGCAGCAGCAACTACAGCCTCCCAGACACTGTTCAGAAAGGTGATGTATGCGATGGAGCATTGTCCTGCATAAAAATCAGGGTCTTCTTGAAAGATGCAGACTTTTTCTTGTACAATCGCTTGAAGAATGTCTCTTCTAAAAACTGGTAGTAGGTTTGAGAGTTGAGTTTGAGGCCATCTTCAACCCAAAAGGTCCAACTATCTCATCTATAATAATACCAGCCCATACCAATACCCCACCTCCACCTTGCTGGCATCTGAGTCGAAGTGGAGCTCTGTGCCCGTTATTGATCAAACTACAGAATGGATCTGTCAAGAATCGCTCTCATCTCATCAGTCCATAAAACCTTGTGAAAAATCTGTTTTCAGATATTTCTTGGCCCAGTCTTGACGTTTTAACACGTCTTGTTCAGTGGTGGTCAGGTTTCAGCCTTCCTCACCCTGGCCATGTCTCTGAGCACTGAACACCTTGTACTTCTGGGCACTCCAGGTACTGTAGGTTGCAGTTCTGGAATATGACAGCATTGGTCAAAATATAATAATGATGATATGGTCAAAATAATAATAATAATTAAATAATAGTTCAAATTAAGGTGACTAACTGCCCCATTGACAGGTTACTTCCCTTGCTCCCATAATTATAAAAATACTGTAACAATCTTTTTTCACACCGATCCTTCTTAAGACTTGTGACAGTGGGCCAGTTAAGAGTGTAGCACCTCACTGAGACAATGATTTGTGATCTTAAAATCTAAAAACACGCATATGCATTATAGGTTTTTAATAGAGCAATGTTTTTAATTAAACAAAATGTGTTTTCTTTTTGTGCATGATAAATATGGCAAATATTTTTTATTAGAGAGGGGCCTTTCCTTTTTTCCTCTGCAATTTTTCTTATGATGAATTTCTTCTTCAGAATTACCCAGAGGTAAAATAGTAAATAACAAATTCCCTAATGGAACAGAAGTTACTCTGTCGCTCTACATTGCAGCCGATTGTGAGTTATTAACATTGGCAGGAGTCCTCACATGATGCTTTATCACACATACACAATCAATCCACAAACTATTCTGCATGCATTGTCTAAGTATGTGTGTGAAAGAAGTTAAAATTTCACTCATTGCTACCACTTATGCCAAGCTAATTCCACATATAACATGATCCACGGCATGCAACACACAGACAGAACATTCTGCAATACCCTTTGCAATGCAATGCTACAATCCAAGCGCAGCATTCATTCAATTATCATTAGGAATGAAAGCACATCCAGTGTAGCAGAACACTCTGATGCTCCAAGTGTGATCAAGGAGGAGTAAAAGTGTACATTTCCTAGACTTTCAAGGGCTGTTGTGAGTGGTGTCAGCAAGGGTTGCTTTGCCTCACTGCACTCTAACGACCCCTTGTGGTAGGTCAGGCAGCTGCTTCCTTAAAGTGAAACTGACAGCATATGAACTACTTTGCAGATTTGAAGTAACCAACAATCACGCTTGTAAATATATTTTAATGCTCAAATACTAGATTCATAATAGGTATTAAAATAGCTTATATTTTAATAAGGTCTGCATGTTGTACAATAGGCAATTTATTTATAAGCAAAAATTGCAGTTTGAGTATTGGAGAATGATGAGTTTGAGTTTATTGCATTCATGCTCACAGTTAAACAACTGAATAAATTTACATCTATTTAAAAAACAATAAAAAATACAATATATATACATAATTTCTAATATGAACCTGTACATTTATGCTCACATACAAACAACCATCCACTTACACCAAAAATAAGATACACAGACACTCACCAAGTACACAGATGTCCAGCACATGCACTACCAAGACTCCAGAGACTTGCCATAGTCAGCGTTGCTGTCTTCAGTCTGTTCTGCACTAAACTCCCCGTAAGATGGTCTCTGTTTCACAGGAACCTGTCGGTATTTTCAGCTCTGGTCTTTTGGAGCAGGCCGTGGAGAGGATGTTGTTCAGATGTCATCTCTTTAACCAGTTGGACTGCTGCCCACTCCCTCCTGTTCTGATGAGATGGGAGCAGCGGTGGTGGGAAGCACCCTCTAGTTAGGATCCTAAGTGCCTTTTTCTGGACCGTCTCTAGAAGTGTTGCTTGGCTTTTAACACAGCTGGGGGGGGGGGGG
>JACXGM010008451.1:0-13369 GCA_016801145.1 Umbra pygmaea | reverse complement strand
ACTAGGTGTGGTGCGCTTCATTGTTTTGCTGTATGTTGATGTATGCTGGCTGTTATGTGGTCATTTTTCTCCAAAGTGAGTATTTGGTCTCAGGTCTGTATGCTTAAGTTTGCTTTTGTTTCTTATTCCAACCAAGTGCTTCGGTTGTCTTAGTTTTTTCCTTTGTCTGCTCTAGTATTGTTTTGGTGGTAGTTGTGGTCCGTTTTGGACATTGCCCTTAATAAATGCTGCAATTATACCTTGCCATAGCAAAAATCATAGCCATCAAATTTTCCATATCTAAAAATGATCAGGAGTTTGCAAATTCAACAAGCCTTATTAGTTACATCAAAATATTTGAGTTATCATTTTCGCTCACATCCAGCAACTCCCGCTCTACTTCCTCGATCCCCTTATATAACCCATGCATCCCATTAAAAATGGCCTTTCATGGGGACCATGTGTGTAAACCTCACGGTCAGTCTTCTCATTCCAAAATGGTGGCCAGCAGCAGAATAATGTGTTAGCCAGCTCTCCCTAATCACATGACATGTAGGAAATTAAATGTATTGCTATATATATTGCATTAAGACTAATATGTCAAATTCATACATTCATACAATTCAAGTACTGTTATAGACCCTGTTCCAAATTACAGTATCTCACAACAGTGAGTACACTCCTCACATTTTTTAAATATTTGATTATAACTTTTTATGTGACAAATTAGGCATTTCACAAAACCTTAAGCAGGATCATCGTACTGTGAAGAGATTTGTGGCTGATTCAGAGCATAGACGGGTTCGTGCAGATAAAGGTATAATGAGGAAGGTTACTGCCAGACAAATTCATCGGATTAAGAGAACAGCTGCTAAAATACCATGCAAACCGGTATTAGAAGCTGCTGGTGTCTCTGGAGTCCTGCGAACTTCAAGGTGCAAGATCCTCCAGAGGCTTGCTGTTGTGCATAAACCTACTATTCGGCCACCCCTAACCAATGCTCTCAAGCAGAAACGGTTGCAGTGGGCCCAGAAATGCATTAAGACTCATTTTCAAACTGTCTTGTTTACTGATGAGTGCTGTGCAACCGTGGATGGTCCAGATAGATGGAGTAATGTCAGTGAGAAAGAAGTTCCATTGATTCTACTAGACATTCTACAAAAAAGCACCTTTAAATTTGAATGTTATTTAGATTAATTACTAATTAATCGCCTGGCAACACCATTATGCCGGCAACACAAACTCAAGATTTTTCTTTTCAAAATTAAATCACTCGTAATTCATTAAAATAATTATTGTGAATTCATTACAAAGCTAGTGAATTGTAACCAAATGTAATTGTATTGTGTGTAAAGAAACAATAAACAAAGTAAACATTTCGTCAGCAGTGATCAATTGAGAAGATGACGTTTTTCAGAGAGGAGAAAAGAATTTAAAGCAAACTAAAAGTGATTTGAGAATGGCATCTCAAAACCGTGATGCCCTTGTTACAGATTGGCTACTATGGCAGAGAAACATACAGGTGGTGGCACAGGGTCACCAGAATGACAATTGAGTGTAAGACACATTGCCTTGCTAAATTCTGCATCAGTTCTCAAGCCACTGGCTGATGCTATGGTGTATGGATGGACCAACATTCCTATGGAACATTTAACAGATGTTATAGAATCCATGACCTGCATGAATTGATCTGAATGCCACTTGATACTTGTAAAAATGTACTCATCTGAATGAAAGAAGTGCACTTTAAATGTCAGGAGAAAAAAAAAGACTATACACCTTGAGTGTGCATACAGCTTATTTTTTGGGGCCGTATTTATACAATTAACATTTTTCAGCAATAAAAAATTTCCAAAGGAAGGAGGCTTTTGAAATATCTGTTGAAATACTTTACTGACCCCTACTTGACTGCACTGGCTGGTATAAAAATGGGTAATTAGTAGTTGTCAAAATATACTACATTTTTTGTGAAAAGTAAAATAATGTGTGAGGTATTGACAAATGTCGTGACAATTTATGACAGCCTGATCCAGTTCTAAATACACAAACAAATATATATATACACAACACAGTACTTCAAAGAAAAATAACTAATTTAATTTATGTCATTTTTTTACAGGGGCTTTATATACAGTAAAATAACATTCAACAACTCAAAAAACTTCTAACCAAAAATGCACTGGTTCCTCTCAGATTCCTATGAGGTAAACAAACCTTGGCAATTTTTTGTATGATTTAGCACTGCCTATATTGGTTGACCCTTATTTAAACTAACATGACCACTGAGCAGTAGGCTAAACAAAGACAAAATCAAAAAGGTACAAATCTGTATGCTTCACTTTGTTGAATCAAAACATTGTAGGAAATCCAGCTCTCAGATTGAGCTTGGTTTGCAGTGTTTAAATGCTTTTGGATGCTAATCTCCTCAACTTCATCAACAAGAAGTTAACAACTTATCGACAAAAACAAAAAGCTTTTAGGCAAAAATATGCACTGTTTTCCTAAATTTAGTCTTTAAATAATTTCACACTGAACTCAAATCTTTTGATGTTTAGAGTGACCAATCAAGGATTAAGCATTAATAAAGCTACAATATTCTTTTGCTGGTTTATTATCCTGTCACTTTAGCTTAACCACATGCCAATCCAGCGCACAAGCCTGTGATATCAGCGATTCAGTTTAGTGGGATTGACCTTAAGAGTACAAACATTATTTCTTAATTTCAAGATCCAGGTGCAGTCCTTTTAAATCATTATTTTGTCATTTTAACCTCTTTAGTCTACTACAGCGCTGGAAAAAGAGACCACTGCAAAAAAGTTATATATAATAAGTTTTACAATTGTTCTACAATAGTTTGGGTAAAATAATTATTTCTTTCCATAAACTACTGACATTTATCATTTGAAATAAAATATTTTCCTTATATAAGAGTTAATATAAAAGCATGTATTTGCAGAAAATGACAACTGGTCAAATTAACAAAAAAAAGATATGTCACACCTAGAATAATGCAATGAAAGCAAGATCAAATTCATTTTTAAACAACACAATACTGTTTTAACTTAGGAAGAGTTCAGAAATCCATACTTGGTGATATAACAATAATAATAATAATAATAATAATAATAAATAATAGGCTTTAATGCAGCTTGGCATGCACTCCACCATTCACATTGATGTTGAGTTGACTTTATGCCACTCCTGGCACAAAAATTCAAGCAGGTCAACTTTTATTGATGGTTTATGACCATACATCTTCCTCTTAATCACATTCCAAAAGTTTTCAATGGGGATGATTTAAAACAAAATTAGCAGTGGTCTATTTTTTCCCCAGACCGGTAAATCTAATTTTGTAGGCATAAGGAAACTTAAAGATTGTTGAACACCCAACCGTAATTGTCTGCTACTATTTTCTAGACTAGTCTTCCTTCTTCTAAACAGTTAACAAAAATAGCATTCAAATAACAACTTTAGATTTTTGTTCTAAACTCAGGGGTTATATCGTACCTCAAAAACAGAGAAAATTTAGCTTTTAATGCACTGAACATTCTAGAACATTAAAGTTAGCAAAACACATGACAGAACTAAACCTGCAGCAGTGGGGACAACTCAGAAAGAAAACTCAAGATGTACCAGACTACAGCTACTTGTCATTTTACCAAAAGAACCCTGGCCAAATGCCTATGTGTTCTTAATAAAATGCCATTAATGTATGCAAAAAAAACCTAAATATTCAGTCAGAAAAAATATATAGTGTCACAAACGACTGTAGATACAGAAACACAGTAATTCAAAAACAAAAACGTAAAACAAAATAAATAATCTGTAACATTTTTTCCATATTGAAACTAAATGTATAAAGAACTTTAGTTATAAAGTCACACTAATCTGGTGTAGTGGCCCTGGTTACTAGGCTGTTTTACCCAACAATTATTGTCTTTGAATTAAAAGGTAATGGCTGCTGCTACTGCTGAAGAGTCTTGTAGCGTGCCTTTGAGCATGTCTTCAAACATTGCCCAAAACGTATTCCACCTTGAATGTGTCATTAGTTGACAAGTTTCTGTCAGGTGAGGAGGCATTGTCGGCCTGGGAATTCCTGGTCTCATTGTGGGCTAACTACTCCCTCAGGCTCCTGCTAAACTAATGGACATCTTCAGCTGAGAAGTGCTCTCAGACACAATGACTCATGCAACTTCCAGGTTAAAGGAGCAGTAGGAGGTATGAAAAAGCTGAATGGGTTGCCATGGATGGGACAGAACTCTCCAGAATCAATTGGGAATTGTTTAATCAGGACGTACACTATATTGCCAAACGTATGTGGACAACTGACCATCACACCCATATGAACTTATAGGACATCTCATTCCAAAACCACAGGCATTAATATGGAGTCGCCCCGGGGTTTGTGTGGCATAATGGGAGAAGTCACTGCATTGCAGGACAAGCTACATCATGATAGTCAATGGTTCGAGCCTAACGATGGATTCAGACTTTCCCCGGACTTGTAAATTCAATCACGGAAATATAGTTGGTGAGCATAGTCATCCCTTACACTATCTGACGGAGGGCATCAGTATTGGATGTGCAGTGTGAATATAATTGGTGGCTCTGTGACGTGGAATGAACCATGTGAAGCACTCATCCCGCATCTGTCCAAGGAGTTGCGGAGCTGCCGACCAGGCAGAGTCAGTGGGAATTGAGGGAAGAAAAATGGGAAAACATCTAAAATTATAAATAAATATGGAGTTGCCCCACCTTTTGCAGCTATAACAGACAATCTTCTGGGTTAGCTTTCCACAAGATTTTCAAGTGTGTGGGAATTTGTGCCCATTCAGCCAAAGAGCATTTGTGAAGTAAGGCACAGATGTTGGACGAGAAAGCCTGGCTCGCAAATGCCATTATAATTCTTTCCAAAGGTGTTCAATGGGGTTTAAGGTCAAGGCTCTGTGCAGGCCAGTCGAGTTCCTCCACATCAAACATGTTGAAACATGTCTTTTGAGTCATGCTGGAACAGGAAAGGGCCTTCCACAAACTTTTGCCACAAAGGTCAAAGCACCCAATTGTTCTAAAATGTCTTTGCATCCTGTAGCATTAAGATGACCCTTCACTGAAACTAAAGGGCCAGCCCAAACTGGGCTGCACGATTATGCGTATCGCGATTAGATATGCACTCCAGAGCATGTTCGATATTTCATTTCAAACTAATAGCGCTAGTTTTAATTCATTGCAATAAACATTGTGAATTCATTGTAAAGCTAGTGAATTGTAACCAAATGCAATTGTATTGTGTGTGAAGAAATAATAGGACTATGTGATCGCAAAAACGGCACAGTTAACATGTTTTTAATAATTGGTTATTAAAAACATTAACAAATAAGTTGTACACAAATTGATTGACAATATTGTCAGTGTCTCATGTACAAAAACACGAGTACATTTGAAAATCATTAACTAGAGTCTGTTGTTACCCAAAATAGTCATTGTAGCAACACATTAACATGGATCCAATACCTATCTATGAAATTAACAAACAAGGATTTTTATAATGAGCGCTATTATTTTGAAATGAAATATCTGAGTTTGTGTTGCGGGCATTATATACTGTTGCCAGGCGAATGGGCTCTGGAGTGCATATCTAATCGCGATACGCATAATCGTGCAGCCCTAGCCCAAACCCTGAAAAACATCCCCAGACCATTATTCCCCCTCCACCATTAGTAGTAGTGTGCACATACTTTTGGCTATATAGTGTAGAACTGCATGGGACAAAATCTGTGATTTTCTTTGTATGGTGTGGAGCACATCTTATGCTGGAGTTCCAGGCAAAGTCCAGGCAAAGTCAGAGAAACCATGTCCAGGATAAAAGCCACAGCCAATGAAACAGTTGCATTGAAAAGGAGCAACCTAGCACACTACGCCAAAGACAATCTTCTTTTTACTTTTTTGTTTTAAAAAAAAGATACGTTGGCCAGGAATGCCCAAACATTTGCAAGTGTAGTCTAACCTACATTTGAGCTTAAAGCATAACTCTGACCAAAATGCAACCTAAGGTCTTTTTTTGAATGTACCAAAGTACATTCTACACTTTTTGACTGGCAAAATGGGTGCCACTAGAAAACACATACTGCTAAGGTGAGTTGTACAAAACCTTTCTTTTTAGTAAACTCTGTGTACACAAATAATGTTCTCAATGCTCAAGTTCATGTGTACAGCCCCTGGTGCTACTTTGAGCAAAGTTTCATGTTGTATTAAGCCCTCTTAGTGTTTTAAAAATAGCAATTTTGATGCGATCATATTACTGCCCCTTTTACTTCAATTTGACCGAAACCAAAAATAGGGAAAATCTTAAGTGGCGTTTCAGTCCTAATCATGCTTTTAAATGAAAGTTTGAATTGGGTACATAAAAAAAAAGACCATAGGTTGCATTTTGGCGAGAGTTACGCTTTAAACTTTATTATTGGTGCCCCTGCATATTATGTACCGTAGTACTTTGTGTAACCTACACTTGACAAGACAAAATAATTCAGTCTACACTCTCTCCTTGATAGAAAACTAAGCGAATACTCTTACAAACAGTAGAGTATCTAAAATAAGTCTTATAGCATAATGGCTATCCCAAAAACAAATCTGATACTTCCCTGAGTCCACAGCACCATGCATCTTAACACTGTCACCAGCCACTAGATGCAACACAGATAATTCCCTTTTTTACCGGGCATTGACTCATCATGACTCAGATAAACTTTAAAATAATGTCAGGGTGAAGATGACTACTAGATTTGGTATACAAGCATTTATACGTACTAAAAATCCATTACATTTTGTTCTTGAAATTCTTAAATCCACAGTATTGACGCAGGCTCCTGTACCAGGCATAACACCAGTTAGAACTTGTCGCCAATGTTGAGAGAAGCAACTGATGGCTGTTGCAATGTTAGTTTAACCTATACGCAATGTTTTGCGTTTTTACAATTTTTTTTACCCTGTATTGTGACTGTTTAATTGCAATAACTACCAGCAGACATGTGATAGTCCATGTTGAGATTTCTCCCGAAGCACCTCCAAAGCTAATCTCACCACACTGCTCGTTTAACCAGGACGACTACATCAGAATCCTTAGGCCTTCTACCTAGATTATGCTCACAGATGTCCAGGAAGACCCAAAGGGACCCTATTCAGGTCAAGTCTGTCCTGGGACCCCAATGGTGGAGCTAGATTCCCCTTGAAGCTACAGTAGGACAATATAATTCAATCCTAAATTCAGAAAACAGTTCATATGGTGGATTTTTAAATGAGTACCTACCATAAATCAACAGGCTGATTGCATGATGGCTAACCAGAAAATACAACAAAAAACAACCTGGTAACTTCTATTGAAACTTTAAGTGGTTATTTAATGCTTTAAAACCAAGTCTCTACAGCTTCTGTCCACACTAAAAATGAAACAAATACTGGAGGAACGTAGCGGCAGACCCTGAAAACTTAAAACATTTACAAGAAAAATCTGTTGCGCTTAAAAGGTGCTACTTGTAGAATTGAGCCGCAACAACGGCAATACTTTCTCTTTTAAGTGACCAGCTTACAATTACCTTAAAAAAAATATGTTTCTTGAATTAAAAAAATGAAAAAATATTATATGGGATAGAAAATTCCCTACACTGTGCAGTGCTTTGCTACATACAAAAGCACAGCTTAAAATGCATAATGTTTATCAAAAAAAAGAACAGCGCGGGCCCAAACACTGTCAAAGCAAAACAGTATGTCCTCATTGCAATTCCTGTTCAAATGGCAAAATACACACCGCTTAATGTGGGTACTCACTGTATCATCTAAATTTCTTTTTAAGATTTTAAAATTATCATAAAATACATGTTTTACAGCTTTTGTAGGCTGGTCACTGAAAGAGACCTTAGTTGTTTTCACTCCCAACATAATTCTACACAGTGACCTTTTAAGGTCCTTAAAGGACAGCTATGGGGCAAAATGAACCTAGGTGTCAATAACACATGGGTACCGAGTTGACCATTCTTTGGGATATGCTTTTATGCTAATCGAATGTGGCCAGTTTTAGTGCGAACGGATAATTACCTTACAACGCTAGTTGTGAGGGCATATTTGAAATCAAAATAAATAGCTGTTTTATAACGTTAACAAGGCTCCAAATAGCTCCACACTTACATGGTAGCATAATGAGGGTCACTACATGCAAACCGAAGCATTGAGAACGTTTGAAGTGTACAGACACTATAAGAAATACAGTTTAAAAGACCGTACCTTTCAAGCATACAGCCAGGCGCCATCTTGGCAAAAGAGTCTAGACCAGTCGAACCACCAACGCCGTGCTACACAAGCTGAACGCCGTGCTACGCAAGCTGAACGCCGTGCTACGCAAGCTGAACGCCGTGCTACGCAAGCTGAACTGCCGTGCTACGCAAGCTGAACTGCCACTTGGAATCTTCCACACAGAACAATATTATGCCTGCAACGCGAAGTCAGTTTTTTTGCCAAAACAGCGCTCGTTTTAATTCACTGCAATAATCATTGTTAATTCATTTTAAAGCTAGTAAATTGTAACCAAATGCAATTGTATTCTGTGTAAAGAAACAATAAAACTGAATGATAGTTATTAAAAACATGAACTTAGAATTTCTTTGCTATCTTATAAAAACATTACCAAATACGTTGTATACACAATTTGACTTAATATATTGTCAGTGTCTCATGTAAAAACATGATTACATTTGAAATATATTCACAGGTCTGTTTTATCCAACAATAGATTAATTTTAGCAACACATGAACACGCTACTTAAGCAATGAATTAAAACTGATTATTGTAAATTACGGGCACTCTTTTGAAGAGGAAAACCTGAGTTAGTGTTGCTAGTCGAACGATTCTTGCCCATAGCTAGTGCCAGCTCTGCTCCCTTTGTCCGTTTTTTCCAGAAGAAAGCACTGAGCGCATTAGAAAAGCACAGAACGCAGAGACTACTGCTTCCGCAGGATACACAGTAAAGAGATGGCGGATAATTCAACCGACAAACCCTTTTGATCGAAGTCCTTGTCTTTTTTCGAGCCAGAATATACGGACAAAGAGCTGCAGGAGCTCCGCGCAAGGGCTACGAGAGAGAGAGCTAGCGGTAAACAATGCCGCAACACAGCCCCGTACTTTGGGAAACTGGTGGTGTACCTGCGAACATTGTGAAGCTATGGACACCGAACAGGAGTAAATGCCATATGTATGTGTTGCACGGAGTGGGACCTGTTGCATCGCGACACCCAAGAGATGCAGTGTTTTGTCTGTCTAAAGATTTCCCCTCTCACATGGCTGTACTTGAAACTTTTTTCCATGTTCCTAAAATAAATTGTAAGCGGCGACCCATACCGGAGGGACCAGATCGACAATTATTACTTTTACTTGTACTTCTGACACCTCTGGTTCTCAATGCTTCGGTTTGCATGAAGTGACCCTCATTATGCTACCATGTAAATGTGGAGGTATTTGGAGCCTTGTTAGTGTTATAAAACAGCAATTTATTTTGACTTCAAATATGCCCTCACAACTAGAGTTGTAAGGTAATTATCAGTTTGCACTAAAACTGGCCATATTCGATTACCATGAAAACATATCCCAAAGAATAGTCGACTCAATACCCATGTGTTATTGACACCTAGGTACATTTTGCGCCGGAGTTGTCCTTTAACAGTCAATGTAACACAGCAATGTGTCCTTCAAGCAGAAATGAAAGAAATGTCCAAAAAGTACCAAAACTACATTTGATTGGTACTAGTGATGATTACAGACAGAATCAAGATGGAATCAATAGCTCTTCATCTGCGGTCAGTCACTGTCACTGCCATCGCCTGAGTCCACGTAGCAGCCGGACTCCCCTGTGTGCCCCATAATGCAGAGTCCTGGGAACAGAACAATGGGGTCAGTCAACACAATTGAGATTTTTCTCTATGGCCGTGTTTACAAACCAATAGATTATCAAATCCGCTCGAGTCGAGACTAAATAATTTCCATGCTGTTTGTATTTACATGGTCATATCTCCAGAACACACATGCGCGTTTGTGGGTGTGTCATTCAAGACATCTTAAGCTGGGTGCCTGAGCACTTCACTCAGAAACCAGACCAGTCTATTGACTTACAGTGAAGAATTCCCCTGCAGTACACATTTCTCCTGGGCTGTTTGCAAAGCCCCAGGTGGGATTTTTCAAATTCTACTTGTGCACTACCTACAAAAGGTTGCGTGGAATTGGAGAGAGATGCAAGTTTCCACACAAAAATTGTGTCTCGTTCCGAGCTTGGCTCGAGTGGATTCGAAAACTAGAAATCTATCATAGAGTAAAAAGCCTCTATGGCTATATGCTCTGAAAGCATTCCTTTTATAGACAAAAAAACATGGTTGCCAGTTAAAATGTTTTTACAATGGACCTCATTACAAGAATACAGTATTTATATGATTTTCAACATTGTCATGAAACTGGTCTGAAAACTTACCATTTGAAGTTGTCTTTGCGTCTTCTTCAAAGTGGTCGAAGTCCAAACTAACAAAAGCACTCTGTGGACATGGAACAATTTCAATGAATCAATAACAGACCTGCCAACCTTGAAGGTTTATATTGAACATCTCATCTAGGCAGCACCTCTGGCCGAACATGTGACCCACACACCAATTAAAATACATATTGCTCCCTTAAAGCAGGCGTTCTACTCTTTAAAAGAGTAACATTACTTTCTGTGAAGGACCAAATGATCAGGAATGTAGTAAAGGTGGACTAAACGTCTGTTGCACTTCACCACTCCTTACTAATCGATAGGGCTGGGCGATATGGCCCAAAAATGATATCACGATATAAAACAGATATTTTTTTGATACAATATGCCTGATGATATATTAAAATATATAGGACCTGCTGTGACTTCATTACATCAAAGTGTATTTTCTGGTGTATAAACATATAAAAGCAATATGTACAAAAGAATATCGATTTACCTTTTTATATCAATGTTTAGAAGGTTTAGCTAAAACTGAACTACAGTAGAAGCAATATGAAATACTCCTAATTTTGTTGGATGTGTCTTTTTTTCAAGACAAAAACAGCTGTTATAACGATATGTCGATATGGGATAATCTTCTCGAAATAATTTTCAAAAATTCGATAATGATAAATATTGAATTATCGCCCAGCCCTACTAATCGACACATTAGTGTTCGTCTCCTACCACTGGAAGGGGCAAGCATGTCATGCCTGATAAACAGCTATACATTCAGGAGATGAAACGTTTATGGTTGAAATTAAATTGGCGTAATATGACCCTTGACCTTGTTAGATTGTACTGTGAGGTAGAATTGCAAACATGCTGAGCAGGATGTGTTAGTGGTAAATCACTGACTAGGCAGACACATGAAGTGTTTCACAGTGAATGTGGTTTCCTCAACCATGGTAACAAAAGCTGCACGGCTAACAAAGCATGCTTAGATAATTATATCCCAACCCTATTAAAGCAAAGGTCTTACAGCATGAAAAGTTTAGGTGATAGAGAATTGTGGGAAAAAATACCTTTTTCTTTAGGAGCATCTTCCAGTTTCCCCTCTGGTGTTTGACGAGCCTGATAACGGGTTCATTGCACTTCATTTCCCAGGAGCATTTATCTGCAGAGATGTTGCTGTGGAGCTCCAGGTCAGCGCGGTATAGTTTGTCGTTCATGCGTGCACTACCGAGACAATATATCCATTACCGAATTATGCTTGAATTGCATGGAACACAGTTCTAATGTTAATTGAGATGTGGGCGATATGAACAGACCTGTACACCACTTTGTTTAGAAAGAATTCACAACTCTGTTCTTCTGGTTCCCTGAGCTTCACGTTCAGTATGACAACATCATCTCTCTGAAACCACTTGATCTGGGGGTGGAAACTGGAAAATAAATATTTTATACAGTTGGTTATTTTTAAACCAGAAAATGTCAAAGTGATTACACAGAAAGCCAGCCTAAAATCCCAAAGAGCAATCAACAACAAAATGATAAGGAACAGTTGCTAGGTAAAAATCAGTTGCTAGGTAAAAATCAATGGTGATGTTGGAACTAGAGGTCGACCAATTAATTAGTGTGGTTGATTAATTAGGGATGATTTTGAGCTAAAAAAAAATAATTAATGTGCGCTTTTGTACACCGATTATGGAAGATAATTTTTTCAAGGATAAAGTTAAAATTCGATAGCAAACCACAGACTGACCGACTGTCACACATTGAAACATCTAACAAATTTGAGTTTGGCAATGTTATGAAAATGAAAAAATTAGGATTTGGAAGTCTATCTTGTGTTGCTCAAAACAGAGGGTGGAGTCAAGGATGACGCCTAGGTTGCAAGCATATGGGGAAGGGGACAACTGTGTCAATGGTGGAAGGGAAAGTGCCAGTTTTATTGAGGGTGGATTTAGTGCCTATGAGAAGGATTTCTGTTTTATCACTGTTGAGCTTAAAGAAGTTGTGCTGCATCCGTGATTTTATTTCAGAGAGACAGGTTTCAATATGGGCCAGATGTGGGTTGGTGAGAGATTTGGTGCTGAGGTAAATCTGAGTGTCATCAGCATAACAGTGCAAGTCCAAGTTGAAATGGCAGGGGATTTGACTGAGGGGGAGGATGTAGATGAAGTATGGGACCCAGAACAGAGCCCAGGGGGACCCCCTGGAAGAAATTCAGCTAATTCCGATTCATGGTAATTGAGGGAGATGTAAGTGGGTGCGGTTGGTGAGATAAGCTTGCAGCCAAGAGAGTACAGTTCCCTCAACACCCAAATCCCCAAGCCTGGTGAGAAAGGTCTGATGGCTCACCGTGAGAAAGGTCTGATGGCTCACCGTGAGAAAGGTCTGATGGCTCACCGTGAGAAAGGTCTGATGGCTCACTGTGAGAAAGGTCTGATGGCTCACTGTGAGAAAGGTCTGATGGCTCACTGTGAGAAAGGCCTGATGGCTCACTGTGAGAAAGGCCTGATGGCTCACTGTGAGAAAGGTCTGATGGCTCACTGTGAGAAAGGCCTGATGGCTCACTGTGAGAAAGGCCTGATGGCTCACTGTGAGAAAGGCCTGATGGCTCACTGTGTGGAAGGCGACACTCAGATCTTGGATAATCAGGGAGTTGAGGGCATCAGCAAAGATGAGGTCATTCACAACTTTGAGAAGTGCAGTCTCTGTACTGAGGAGTGGACGGAAGAAGTGCAGTCTCTGTACTGAGGAGTGGACGGAAGAAGTGCAGTCTCTGTACTGAGGAGTGGACGGAAGAAGTGCAGTCTCTGTACTGAGGAGTGGACGGAAGAAGTGCAGTCTCTGTACTGAGGAGTGGACGGAAGAAGTGCAGTCTCTGTACTGAGGAGTGG
>JACXGM010008450.1:15977-29042 GCA_016801145.1 Umbra pygmaea | reverse complement strand
GCTCCTCTCCCAGTGCCATGTCCTGCTCTTCTCCCAGTGTCATTGTCTGCCCCTGTCCCAGTGCCATTGGCTGATGCTGTCTCCGTGCCGGTGTCTGCCCCTGTCCCCGTTCCGGAGTTTGTCCCCGGGTCTATGCCTGCCCCGGTCTCTGTGCCCCTCTGTGTCTGTTTGTCTGTGTCTGTTTGTGCTATGTTCTTCCAGGTTCCTGTGTCTGCTGTGGTTCCGGTGCCTGGTCCGCCTTTGCCTCAGCCCTCGACACCCCCTCCGGCCTGGCCGCCTCCCGCGGGGCCGTTGACTCTGCCTTTGTCGGCCTGGACTCTGCCTCTGGTGCCGCCTGCCTGGCCTCCGCCTCGGCCTTCGCTTCTACCTTGCTCGGCCGGACCTCCGCCTGCCCAGACTCAGCCGTCCAGCCCGTCGCGGCTGCCTCCATCCTCCGGACCGCCGTTGGTTCTTCGTCCCTCCGGTCCGCTGCTGCTGCCTTCGCCCTCCGGCCCGCCGTTGCTGCTTTGTCCCTCCGGTCCGCTGCTGCTGCCTCCGCCCCGTCGTTGCTGCTTCGTCCCTCCGGTCTGCTGCTGCTGCCTCCGCCCTCCGGCCCACCAAGCCTCCCTCCACCTGCCTGTTCTGCTCGTCTGCTTCGCCCTGGGGAGCCTCCGCCGCTCTGGTTTCGGCCGCTACGGTCTCCTGCCTGGGTCTTCTGCCACCTGGTGTCCTGTGGCTTGTCCACCGTTTGGCGCCTCAGGAGCTGCGCCTTGGGGGGGGGTTCTGTAACGTTCCCCTTCCCTGGAAACTGCCACTTCCCTATTCTACATTGCTCAGAAGTACAATTCCCATTCCCCAGTTCTTCTTCCTGTGGACTATAGCTTCCCTAGTCATCCCTGTTCAGAACTACAATTCCCATAACCCGGACTCAATCATCCAAATTCTGAACACCTGCTCTCACCCAGTCCTATTTAAGCCACACATCATTGCCTCTTTTCGAGGTATTGTGAGTATTACTCTTCATTATTCTGAGCATTCTCTCAAATTATTGATATTCCGGTTCGACCTTTTGCCTTGTTTAATGATTGTTCCGCCTAGTATTATTCCTCTGTACCTTAGCCTGTGTTTTAAATATTGTTATTCTGGCCTGAACCCTGCTTTTGAATATTATTCTGCCTTGGATCATTCCTCTGTGCCCTCGTCTTTTACTGTTGCAGCATTGAATTGGTAACCCCTGTTTAAAATAAACATTGTTCCTTTTAATCATTGGGAGTAATCATTACAGATACATTGTATTTGAGAAGACTATCCTGGAGCTACTTCTTGGCAGGCATGGTGGCCAAGTGGATAGCACTGTGGCCTCACAGCAAAAAGTTTCTGGGTTCAAACCCTGGTCATCCCGGGACTTTCTGTGTGGAGTTTGCATGTTCTCCCTGTGTCTGCGTGGGTTTCCTCTGGGTGCTCCGGTTTCCCCCACCACCAAAAACATTCAGGTTAGGTTCTCCAGTCAGTGCCCATGACAAAAGCACTGGCTTAGATCTGGAGTTGGTCCCCGGGCGCTGTAAATGGCTGCCCACTGCTCCCTTGAGGGATGTGTTAAATGCAGAGAATGAATTTCACTACAAGTATGTGTATGTGACAAATAAAGTACCTTTAAGTAAGTGTGTCGATGGACACTGAAAAGTGAGTCGCTGAAGTTAGGAAGTGAATGCGTACGCTCTTTATTTATATGTTCACCTGTCAGTGTTTCGTGCCACTGTTGAGAGCACGTTAGGCTATTTTCTGCCGCTGATGAGAGCAGAGTAGCATGTGGTGAAGCTGTATAAATATATTCCTTGGGCCCCTCGCTCCGGTGGTACAATGCAACCTGCTGTTGTATGCTCCTCGGACTCTTGTTTAAATAAATACTGCAAACCATCCATCAACTACATATACTGCCTCTTGTCTCTCTCCTTCATCACCCACCTACACATCGTGACAGCTGCTATGGTAACGGAGTGTGCTGCGTGGTCTATTTAAAAAGGTGAAGACTCTACAAGCTGTGGTGTTCAAAGAAGTCCTGAATGGACTCAAAAGAAATCAATCAATATTAATAAAAACTGAGGTAAGAGTACAAATCAATGTCTAATCATGTTTGAAAAACTATGTTATTTGTTACCTACAATTTTGATTGATTAAAGTGTAGCTGGCATTGATGATTTACTTTGTCACACAGTTTTCCAGTTACTTCCTGTGTGCAGATTGGGCACCTGTAAGTTCAATGGATGAAGTACAGTTGGTGACTAATCAGCCCACACATGATCGGACTAAAGCCTTCCGTGTTGGAGGAGCTTTTTGCAAGTGATATGAGACAGAGGGCCTGTGTGGTAACCGCGGTTAAGCTTGCCTGTCAGATTTAAACTCAACCTAAATTCATTTTTTTAATAAAACATGTTTTAAGTCTAGCAGCTATTATGCCTCCAGAAACCTTTGGGATGGTACCTAGTTTACTATTGTCTTCATTCACTCTTGCTGCTGGAAGTGTATTAATCTGAATTCTATGCTCAGGCACTGCTTGATTTAAAGAATGCCCCATCTAATCTTGCTGGTGTCCTGTTGAATTTTACAATGATGACCAAGAATGACCGAAGTCCTTGGACCACATCACAGAACTACACGGCGTGATGACGACCTTGTCCAAAGCCACTGTCACAGTCCACCTGGTTGTCCTTGTTCTATACCTGACTGTGCTGCTGATCTGGATCTGTCTAATGACTGGACAATGCCCACATGAATATCTGAACCCTCAGACCATGCCCCAGGACTACTTACTTGGGATGTCAAATGTATACTCATTGTGAGATGTTGAACATAGAATTTACAATATTAGTAACTAGTTTTTAATTGGTACAGTAGGCCTAGGAATTAAACATTGTAATTTTGACAGACTGAAATTGGCTGTTTAATGAGCACACTGCATTCTCTCAGCTTACATGCTACTGCCTAAAATGTACACAACTATTTTAACCATTTTCTAAAGTTCAATTAATGCATGTCCCAGTCTGTATCACAAAAGTTCTAGGTGTAATGCTCTGTGGAGCGTGTGTGAGTGCCACACTGGCCGAAAAATGGAAAGTTCAATCTATTATGTCCAATAATAAAATTTCATTTGTAATCATTGATAGCTTGTGTTGATTTCTAATCATCTGGTTGTCTATATATCTAAGACACCCGCTTCCTATCTCGAGCATCTTTGATTGTTAATTCCATGCATATTCACAATAATATCTCAAACCAAACTCTGCACTTCATGCTTCCTTCTCCATTACATTCAGCTACAATGTGACAGCAATACACATTGGAAAATGATGGTACAATCAATTAAGGACCAATTGGTGCCTTTAGTAAGATATGGGAGATGTACAGTGTTGATACTATTTCATGCAATTAAGATACATCCAAAATCCCAAACTGAATGCTTCCAGACATGTGGCCACATCTACCAAATATCTTATTTTATAATGAACATTAAATTATAATTTTCATCAGATATGACCCTAGTAAAAAAATGTATATTCAAATGTACTTGAAATGTATTTTATTTATCCTAAATATACTTCTAATATATTATTTTGGTATGTATATTTTGAAAGTATACTTCAAATATACTTAAATACATTGAATACATACTTATGGTTAAACATAACTATACTAGAAGTATAATTTAAATACACTTTTTTTACTTGGGGAGTTCAATATGATTTGGACATATACTGAAATATTTTGAAAACAGAAATTATTTGTATATGTACATCAGATATGGCACCTGGTCATATCTACCAAGTTAACTGAAAGCTGATATTGTAGTGGGAAATGAATGTTTATAGGACCAAATAATGACTCATTCAACAGCTGGCTTCCCATCATACCTCATCTAACAAAGGATTTCCTGGGATGAATTAAGATTCATGGAAAGTGGGCAAACCCCCCACTGGAGCACGACAGACATGCCCAAGGTTGATGCCCAACAGATCAATGTATGTCACACAATTAAGCCTGTACACATGTGATTTTGTTTTTGATCCACCCATAAAGGAAGTTTGGTATTATTACATGTAAAAAAGGTTGTACGGGTCTTATGTTTTCCCCACTGGATTACAGTCACGGAGTAGAGTCACATGCCATTGCACAGGTATAGGTTGCTCCACAGGGTTACTAGGAGAAGACAAATACTACCTTCCCCCTCTGGAAGATATTTAAATGTTATAACAATGTTCTACTTGTTTCTACTAAGGCTAGCGCCAGCAAGACTGTGCATAATTTAATTATGTATGTGGGAGTGCCAAGCCTGTTTGTTCTAACCCTGGCCAAGTGAAGTGATCACCATTTGTTATGCAACGGAGGGAGTGTGGGTCACCTGAGCGGGAAGGTTAAATTGCTTTGTTGTTAGTCAAGTTAGTTAAGTTCAAATTGTAAACGATGCTCCGGGCAAGCTTTGCTCTAGCCGTGTGATTAGATATAGTGTCACGCAACGTTCTGTTGTAGTGTATATAGAGAGACAGGCGCGAAGGATATGCAATAACTCGTAGGATTTGTTTAAGAAAAAAACAACTGCTGTGTGGGGCATAAACGAACAGAACCAACACACGAAACCGGAACAGGTAACAGGAAACCTTAACCGACAGAGACAAGGAGGGAACACAAGGGCTAGATATGAAACAAACGAGGGCTAACACGAAACACCTGGGAAAACTAATCAACAAGGACGGAGGAGTGGAGACACTAACCAATACAATACACACAGGACAGAAATCTCAATACAATACCGGAACAAAGCAAGGCACATAAGGGACACTAGGGGGAACCAAAACATAACAAACACACAGGGTAGAAATCTAAACCAAAAAACCCACATAGGGAAGCAACTCAAAGGGAACATGTGAAACCAAACATTAACAGAACCACCGTGCATGCACTGATTACAACAAAGGCAGACATGTACACAAGAGACACTAACGATAACAAAAAGAAGTCCATAACCAGCCCTCCACGACATTACATATAGGATAATTTGAGTTTTTGGTAGGCCGAAGGATTTCAGAACGTGAATTATTTTGGTTATGTCATTGTCCGGTTGAGGTGTTGTATTTCTAATGCTCTTTAACTGGAATTAAATGTTATTTGATTGTTTAACGAGTTCCGTTCGAGTCTTCCTCAGTATTACCCATTGCTACCCTGTTAACTACATTAACTAGTATTCTGTTCATTATCACACCCACACAAACTTTGCTAGCAAGCTATTTAGGTGCTTCCCGTGTAATCACTGAGACATAAAAAGACCCGCAACGGCGTCTCAGCCGGCACAAGAAGGGTTTTCTGTGTCGCAATTCGGCAAAGGGAGAAAAGTTCAGCCCAACCTTGGGCATTCCTTATACCTCACCTCTATTATTCAGTTCAGCCTCCGGAGGCAGTTCTGCTCGTAGGGGCGAACCGACGCGCATAGATCTCGCACAGCTGTTGCAGGTGTATCCGCGAGGACAGGTTAGCCCGTACATATTACATATTTAATGTGGCTCGGAGCGGCCAGGCTAGCTACATGGCGTCTTCCAAGTTCACGCCAGCGAGGCTCTGGTTTGAACTTGCTCAGCTAACACATAAACACATGGAGTCAGATTTATAAATAATAAATATCTACGAGGCAAATAAGATGAATAAGGTAATTCTCCACACTTCTCATTAAGCATATTATTTATCTGTTTAACTCAGAACATTGCCCGAAGGGAAAAGGAAATATACCAATTAATGTATTAATTGCATGTGCATATTAATGGTATTCTCTTTATTCCCCTACTGCATTTGGTGACCGGCCGACAGAATGGCCTTTCGATTACGGTGCATGCAGAACATTGGATTGTGGATTTACTTTCAAAAGGTACCTTCGCTTTGGTGGACAAAGATTGTTTTGATTTCCTGATGCTTTGGTTTTCGATTCTGGTGGTTCTACAGACCTGGTAAGAAGTAACACGTTTCTACATGCTTAAGAAAAGTGTTTGCTTGTATAGACACTGTATTATAGACAAATCTAGAACGTACTGTATGTTTTATTGCTAGACTATTCATTTTTTAAGGTAAACGTGCATCGCAATGTTAGAGTTTAACAGTGAAAATTCAGGTATGGAGAATCCACAAATGTTTCCGTGTCTAAAAAGCATGGCAAGAAAGTGTGACTAATACGCTAACAAGGTTAAAGGAACCTGGGCTAGACCTAGCAGCAGACAACGATAGCCTATTAGATTGGTACTCGTCCGACGGCAGTAAACTACGTAAGGCGAACAAATACAAAAAGACACCCTCTGCACTAGGCTATCTAAGGTTCAGGAATCTTCTAACCTTGATGGAAGAAGACAAACAACAAATTCTGTCGTTAAGGACGATTCAGTCCATTAGACTAGAGGAGTTACAATGCGTAAAGGTAAAAGTGGATGGTTTTGATTATGAAATGCAAAATTTGGCAAGACAAAACCAGTTACAGGAAGAAGAACTAACTGGGGTGAAAGCTAAATTAGCGAACAGTCAAAAGTATGTGAACACTTTGGAGAACAGTTATGTGGGTGCCCCATTAACAGCAGCCATAACACAGGCAGGAGTAGATGCGACAATCACTGATCAGTTCAGTTCAGTCACTTTATTATCCCAAATGGGAAACTTGATATGTAGTCAGGTGTGAAAATGTGAAATAAATGGAAACACATTCAAACAACAAACAAATACAGAAGACAACAATACAAAACATGAGTACCAAAAGGTACTACATTACATGTGCAAATTAAGCCGAGTTATTGCACATGAAACAAAGGAGTTTTTACTCCTAGTACTTTTGGACCAGGGTACTCCAATTCTGATGAAGACCTAATGGTCAATGGGGGTAGCACCGGGTTAGTCCAACAGGAACAGCCTGACGCTATAGTCAACCCAGCAGTTTCGCTCCGATCACCGCAGGCTATGGGGGAACAGAATGCTAGTCTGGGGAACAGCCAGAGTAGTGTTGGGGGTGGTGACCTTGGCCCACCTAGACACAGCAGAAGTAGAAACACACCTTTCTACCAACTTAGGGATAAAATTAAGAAACCTGCAAAAATAGCCATCCTTAAAACTATTCAGGACCATGAGGGACATGAGTCACAAGTAAGCAGGAGATTAACCTACGAAGAGTGTAAGTCACACACGGGTGCTATCGGCATGTTTACCTAGGAGTGGTCCGTTCGAAATGTATTGGCAAAAACTACTGATGCAGGCCCAGGTGTTCAGTTTAGATCTGAGAGATATCTGGCACGTAGTACTTGTAACTATCCCACAGGACCTAATGGCAAAAATGTCAGTTGAATTGCGAACCGGACAAATTATGACGAAGTTAAACAATGACGAAAGTGACCAGGAAGTTATGACACGACTTAAAGAAAGTCTAATAACATTGCGGGGTCCGACATCCACGGCGTGGAACAAAATATTAGAGATCAAACAAGGCAAAGAACCTTTTGAGACATTTGCCGAATCAGTTTGGCAACAGTTTCGGGAATTTAGTGGTTTGGGACATCCTACGCGCGATGCTAACATCCTGTTGCAACTGCTAAAAAAAATGCCGGCCCACACGAGCAACAGGCAGTTAACCACGGTGCGGGTCCCCCGCAGAATATGTTTGATTCTCTGGTTGAGTGGGTTATAAAGATTGAAAATAGGTTAAAGGTCACAAAACCAGAAAACAAATGCGTAGCAGCATGAGCCAAAACCACATAGTGGAGAGTCTAAAAATAATGCCACATCCTCAAAGGAAGTTCTAGTCGGACAATTAATGCAACTATTAAAATCACCAGCTCCAAGTCTATATACTGCAGCAGAATTACAGCTCTCACAAATGACTAATGGTAGCTCTACGAGGGATGGAGACATCACAGTTGAATTGATTGACCTCATTAATAAACATATTCAGAAATAGGGTTGTGCAACCCCCATTTCATCCCTTGGATCTCTGATTTTAAGTGGAAATTTGATAAAGGTTAAGGCCAGCTTAGGGGGTCAGCTAACAAACATAATTGATACAGGAGCAGCAATATCTTGTACTAACCTTTTGCTCCCACTGACAGATGAAAAATTTACTATCACAGGTATTGGCAATTCCCGAATGGTAGCTACCCGTACCGACGCAGTCAAGTTCAATCTGGGCTCTGTGGTAATTGAGGAGCCTCTCTGGTACTTGCCAGGTAATACAGAGGGGGCAGTTCTTGGTATGGACATTATGAAAAAACATGGGTTTGTCATACACTGTCTGACGTCACAAATTATGGTCGGAACTACCAAAATGGGGAGGGGAGGGTCTGCCTTACCTACACCCGTCATGTCCATCTCCATAGCTGGCCCAGTACAACATTGGATGGAAAAACATGACAAAATATGGGCAAAAGACAAGTCATAATGTGGGAAAATTAACATGGAAGTATGTTTTGAAGGAATGGCACACCCCCCACAGAGACAATACAAAATCAATCCTGATGCTGATGCTACAACGTGGGACAATGTTATGAAACTTGAAAGAAATGAGATAGTGGTGGAATTACATTGCCTGACTAACTCTCCAGTCTACCCAGCTCCAAAAGTGGACGGGAAGTTGAGAATGACGATGGACTACCAAGGTCCTCCCCAAAGTAACACCCATTGTTGCTACCCCAGCTACGCTGTTAAAGAGCAACTTGCAGGTTAAATTGATATCTGAATAATAATAGTTAATGTTTTGGGATATAGTCTTTTAAAAACACATATTTAAGAATTTCTATGTTACACAAAACATAAAGCAGGATTTTTATGAAAATGTGCCCATAATATGCCAGGCTCCACCCGGCTAGCAACGCGTCATATGACGTAGGCAGAGGCAAACACGAGTTGCGCTTTGCTCTCTCATTGCATTTGTCTATGTAGTTAGAGCAGTGGTGAGAGACAGCGCGAGATATAGAGAAAGTTTTACAGTAGCCGTAATCGTATCAGCTTAGTTTCACTTTCGTTTTCATCCGTAATTTAAGAATGAATTTGACAGACTACCACGCCTTACGTCACTTCCGATCTGTGATTTATAGATGTAGATGTTTTTAATTACAATTCTATCTCTAAATATCGTTTTTGGCAGATATATATTTCTCCAATGTAGTTGTTTTTCATTACTGTACACTATTCTATATTGAGGTGTCCAACCTGCAAGTTGCTCTTTAAGCCAGGTTCCCACTAATGCTTGTTGGTTTTCTGTGTTGCAAATGGTTTTTGGTCTATTCCAGTCAGAGAATCAGACCAGTGGATGCTGGCTTTCACCGTCTCCAATGTCCAGTTCACATGGCTTCACTTACACATGGGTCTGCACAACTCCCCAAGCATTTTCAGCCACACTGTGGCCAATGTGTTGAAGCCCGTGACAGGGACAGGTGAGGTGTTGCAGTATGTGGACGACATACTGGTGGCTACAGGGGGCTTATACGAGGCCAACTTGTAGCTAGTTGACATGGTGCTACAGACCATGGGGGATGCTGGCTTCAAACTGAACCAGGCAAAGGCTCAGATTGCATGCCAGAAAGTTCAATACCTACGGTGCACATTGACACAGAACCACAAGTCATTAACAGAGGACCGACGTAAGTGCATTGCTGAATTGCCACGACCACACACTCTGAACACCCTACAGAAAGTTTTGGGTACTGTAAATTTCCTGCGTGAGTTCATTCCTGAATATACAAAAATCACAACTCCTCTGTATTCTCTCATGAAAGGCAAGACAAGACAATCAGATGTCCTCAACTGGCAACCTGAGCATGATGAGGCTTTCACAGACCTGAAGTGCAAGCTAAGTTCAGCCCCAGCCTTGGACCTCCCAGACCCGACAAAGTGTTTTCATGCTGAGTGGCGTCTTAGCCCAGGTCCACGGAGGTAAGCTGCGACCCATCGCTTATTACAGCAGGAAGAAATCACCAGTGGAGCAAGGATTTGATCAATGTACATAGCACGGGTTGGCGGTACATTGGATGTTAACAGCTAGAGAACCTTTTGTCGGGTCACACCTTTGGTAATGAAAACAATGCACACACCGGTGCAAATGCTGTTGCAAGGCAGAATCAAAGGAGAATCCGCACAATGCTTAGCCAGATGGCTAGCCGACATACGAGACATAACAATCGTCAACTACCGAATCCTGCCACACATGCTTGGTTGGGGTGAAGGGCAATGTGCCGTATGGTGCCCCCCTCCCCAGTATGTGAGACAGGACAGGAACAATTGGTATTGCTGGCGCCCACCATGTCAGATCAGGAAGCAAAGCTCATAGCACTGCTAGAAGCCATCAAGGCACACCCAGAGCCTCTATGTGTATATACAGACAGCAGATATACCTTTGGTGTGGTGTATGACTACATGAACCAGTGGCAGCTGCGGAACTTTCTTACCACTGCCGGCCAGCCAATTCGACACCAGGGCCTCATCGCAATGATTTGGAGTCTGATTGACAAGTAGGTCGACACACTCTCAGTACTGAAGGTACGTGCCCAAATCAAAAAAAAAACTCAGAGCATGAAAAACACAATGGAATTGTGGACAAGCTCGCATAGGCCAGGCCTGGGGAGGGGCCCTGCCCGGAGACATACAGATCAGTGCCATACAGGTGGCACCCATGGACCTACGGGATTTTCAGAAAGAGTTGGGGTGATCTCTTTCTCTGAGGGTGAACTACAGGCTAACCTAAAAAACAATTAATTGGGTCACTGGAGTACAGGGCATTGTTTTCCATGATGTAAAATATGTGGTGCCGGGCTCACTGTAGAAGCCCATCATAAAAATGTATCATGAATACTCCCATGTCTCCTCAGAGACAGAGAAAACAGCACATCTTGTGAAGCAGTACTACTGGTGGCCAGGCCTGGCAACAGATGTGGAACACTGGTGTCAAACATGCTTGGTGTGTGCTGCCGTGAACCAGGGGAGACCAGGACGCACCAAGCTCGGCAGGCCAGTGCCCCCGAGGGGTCCCTGGGAATCTGTGCAAATTGACTACATCGGTCCTCTACAATCAGCTAAAGGAGGATACAGATATTGCCTGGTCATTGTTGACAAGTTCTCAAAATGGGTGGAGTGCATACCCCCAAGGAATAATAACACCCACACCACAGCATGGGTGCTGGCAAACCAGATTATTTCCCTCTGGGGGATCCCTAACCGCTGTGAGTCGTGCCAAGGTGGCCACTTCACTTGCCAGGTCATGAAGGACCTATGCAAGATGTTAAACATCAAACAGAAATTTCCTGTGGCCTACAGACCACAAGCAGCAGGGTTTGTGGAAAGACAGAATCGATACCTAAAGGAGGCAATCGCAAAACAGATTGCTCAGCACAAAGGCCATTGGATTGATGCACTTCCCACAGTTCTCATGGTGAGCAGGGCCACCCCGTCCAGAGCCACAGGGATCAGTCCCTATGAGCTGATGACAGGACGGACAATGAAGCTTCCCAATGATCCAGAGGTAAACCCAGCGGACCTAGGGCCTCTAATCTTTGCCAAACAGCAGTCGGTCCTGACCCAGATTCAAGACAGACTCAAGGTCTTGTATGCTCAGGCAGCACTGAGACAACAACAGTCAGACCGAGCCAATGATGCTCTTTTCAACCCTGAGGTTGAAACAAAATTCTCAGAATGGGACATAATTATGGTCAGAGTGTTCGTGAAGGAAAACACGTTTGCTCCACTGTGGCATAGACCCTACGAGGTCAAGGCAGTCTACAACAGCTGTCTTGCCATTGAAGCCCGGAAACACCTAAAATGGTTCCACATGTCGCAGTGCAAACCAATACGCACTCAAACCGTATGACGTGAGCTTGTTCGTGATGACCTTTGTGTTTCCTCACTTTTCTCCCACACAGGCTGTTGGAAGCCGTCCCCTGGTCTCCAGAAACCTAAAAGGTGGACGGACCCACCTGCCTAAAATAATGACAGCGGATAGAGCTTACCCACACGCTAGGCTGCGGGAGATGGGTATGGAAATACAGTGGGCCATACACACCAGCACCTACTCCAATTTATCCTCTACTGTTACTTGCATGACCCCCTGGAACTAGCCCAGGACTAAATTGTGCAACACAAATTTGCTGCAATATAGGATCCACCCATCTCCCAACCCGCATAGACAAGGGATTTCTTCCCATACACAAAGATATTAATACACAGTCCAGTATACGCTTCCAATACAACAGAACCATCTGGTTCCAGCTAAAGGAGTTTGCAGACACATCTACAAGGCTACTGAACACACTATATTCTGTTGACAATAATGGCACAGATCCACCATGTATCACCACACAATAGGACACATCAGGTCATTGTCGTTGCACTGTATAGCCTAACTGTCCCCACCTTGTGACTTGACCAGACCCAGACATATTGTCTGGACCAAACAAAAGGAGGGTATGTACTGTGTTGGTTGGTGTGCTTCAAACCCCACTGTCTGGACAAACTCAAAGAACTGTTCATGGACCTCAAAGTAATGTTTTAATAATAATAATACTAATAATAATAACCTTTATTTATATAGCACCTTTCATGCAAGAAATGCAGCTCAATGTGCTTTACATCAATAAAAGTCAAATAAAGTGGAAGAAATTTGCATCAATAAAATTTACATCAGTAAAAGACAAAGAAATGTAAATAGTTAAATTCAAAGCATAAAAAGCATAGAGCACATTTGCAGGCAGTCAAATCGAAATATACTTAGTTAAATGCTATAGTGAAAAGATATGTTTTCAACAGCTTTTTGAATATATCAATCGATGGTGCTTCTTTGATATTTTTTGGTATTGTGTTCCATAGTTTTGGAGCATACTTAAAAAAGGAGCATCTCCAATTTTTCTGTGGGTGGAATTTTGTATCATTAGCAGGTTAGCTGTGGAAGATCTGAGTGCCCTTTGGGGAACATAGGATTTTAGAGAGTCTGTGAAATAGGCTGGTCCTGAGCCATTTAGTGTTTTATAAACAAGCAGGAGAACCTTAAAATCAATCCTGTGGGAAACTGGGAGCCAATGTAATGATTTC
>JACXGM010008450.1:0-15877 GCA_016801145.1 Umbra pygmaea | reverse complement strand
ACTGAGTTTTGGATGAGTTGAATCTTATCTAAATACTTTTTTGGGAGGCCTGTAAGGAGGGCGTTGCAGTAGTCCAGTTTAGTTGTGACAAATGCGTGAATTAGTTTCTCTGCATCTTTCTGGGTTATGAATGGTCTTACTTTAGCAATATTTCTGAGGTGAAAGTAAGATGTTTTGGTCATCTTGTTAAGATGGGAGGTAAAACTTAGGTCAGAGTCTATGATGACACCTAGGCTCCTTACTTCAGGTTTGATCAAGGAAGTCAGGTTGCCAAGGTTCATGCTGATTTTCTCCCTTTTGACTTTGGGGCCAACAAGGAGGATTTCTGTTTTATCCTCATTTAATTTTAGGAAATTAACACTCATCCAGTTATTTATGGCAATTAGGCACCTAGGCAGTGCGCTTATTGCATCTATGTCATCTGGCTCTACGAAAATGTATAGCTGTGTGTCATCGGCATAGCTGTGGAAATTTACATTGTGTTCTCTGATGACATCACCTAGTGGAAGCATGTATAGTGAAAAAAGTAGTGGAGCCAGACAGCTTCCTTGTGCAACACCGTATAGTACTTCATGTTCCTCGAATACATGGTCACCAAGACTGACAAAGAATTTTCTGCCTGTAATATAGGTTTGAAACCATCTGAGGACATTTTCTGAGAGGCCAACCCAGTTTTCGAGATGGTCTAGTAGAATGTCATGATCAATGGTGTCGAATGCTACACTCAGGTCTAGGAGGACTAGCACCAAGACTTTGTTTGCATCCATGCTAATTCTTAGATCGTTTACTATTTTGGTCAGGGCTGTTTCTGTACTATGACTTGCTCTAAAACCTGACTGAAACTTTTCTAGAATGTTGTTGTCATTTAAAAATGTGGTCAGTTGGTGAAAAACTGCTTTCTCAAGCACCTTACTTAGAAAGGTGAAGTTTGATATTGGTCTATAGTTGGTTAGTACCTCAGGGTCTAGTTGTGGTTTCTTAAGAAGTGGCTTTATAACGGCAGTTTTGTATGCATTTGGGAAGACTCCAGATTCTAGGGATTTATTTATAATATTTAGAAAAGGGCATGAGATGCTATTAAAGATCTTCTTCAGAAGGTTCATCGGGATACGGTCAATAGCGCAAGTGGTAGATTTACTCTCTCTAACAATCTTTTGCAGGTCTTCAGTGGTAATGCTGTTAAATGTCTTCATGTGCTTTGTACAGGGTCTGCTTGGAAAATGTATATTTGTTGTAGTAATGCTGGCTCTGATGGTTGTGATTTTGTTATTGAAGAAGGCTGCGAACTCCTTGCATTTAGTTTCAGAGGCTTGACTTTTCCATTTCGGCATAGGGGCAGGGTTTAGCAGTTTGTCTATTGTTGAGAATAGTATTCTGGGGTTATTTCCACTTTCTATAATGATCTTGGAAAAGTGTTTTTTTCTTGCAGCACTTACAGTGTTGTTGTATGTTGTTAAGGATTTTTTGTAGATACTAAGGTGGACCTCAAGTCCAGTTTTTCGCCATTTTCTTTCCGCTGCCCTATTTGCTCAATTTATTTCACGGACAGAGCTATTCATCCATGGAGATGCTTTCTCTCCTATCCTCTTTTTTTGTTTAATTGGCGCTGCTTTGTCTAGAGCATTTGTCAGATAGTAATTTAGTTTGTTTGCCATCTCGTGGACTGTATTTATTGTGCTAAAATGAAGCTAAGTTAGCACCCTTGAAATATGTTGCTCGACCGCTTCATTTACGTACCGTTTTCTGACTATATTTTGTACCTTATTCTTGGTTTCAGATAGGTGTGCATCATAAAATACACAGTAGTGGTCTGAAAGGGAGACATTTGTCACAGAAAGATTTTTTATGGGTAATCCTTTTGATATCACCAGATCCAATGTATTTCCGTGTTCATGCGTCTGTTGTGAGACCTGTTGATTCAGGCCAAAAGTATGCAGAATGTTCATGAATTCCATAGCATATTTGTCAGCATTATTATTTACGTGAATGTTTAGGTCACCGTTTATAAGAATTTTGTCATGTTTGATGACGGTCAGTGACAGTATTTCAGAGAACTCTGGTAGGAACGCTGGAAGTTGTTTTGGTGGTCGATATATTGTTAACATCATCACTGGTATTTCTGCTTTGAGAGTGAAGGCCACATATTCAAATGTTGAGAATTCTCCAAGATCAACCTTTGTACAGCAAAACTGTTCATGATAAATCACGGCTAGTCCTCCCCCCCTTTTACCCACTCTTACTGACTGGACAAATTTATAATTTTTTGGGCTTGCCTCAGTGAGTGTTGGATTGCTATTTTCATCTAGCAAAAAACAGGAAGTCAAGTTTATGGTTGACAATGAGATCATTGATTAAGAAAGATTTGTTTGTTAGTGATCTAATATTTAGTAGTGCTAAGTTAGTTAGAGTTTGTTCCAAAGCTATTTTGTGTTTGGGAATTTTTGTCAAATTGGAATAGATTATAGGCTGGGGGAAAACTGTGTAGCTTTTTTTTGTCCTTGTCCTATTTAAAACAGTGATAGGCATTGGTGTCAGTGAATTCACAACATTTTTCTTATCACTTATTGTTTGGGTACACATTGACCTAAAGTCATCATGCACTGTAACATTTCTGTCCATCTGAATCGCACAAAAACTGCTTCTTTTAAAGTCAGTATTCACTGTAACATTTCTGTCCATCTGAATATTACAAAACCTTTCATGCCACAAGCTAATAACGTCAACATTGGTGGCACTTTTTGCATGATATCACTGTTTTGCAGAAAGTAGTTCATCCATTTCGCCCATTGTTTTCTGCAATCTTTTAGAAATCAGCTTGATGAGAGAGTATTGCTGTTTAGTTTCTGTTTCCTTCTTTGGTCTAACTATGGAGGAATGGAGGATATTGTATTCCAGGTGGCCTGCAAGCATTTGCAGTCCAGAGTTGTTTAGATGAATCCCGTCCCTTTTGAAGAGATTTCTTCTCTCCCAGAACAGGTCGAAACTGTTTATGTAATTCAGACCTCTGGTAGCACATGTGGAAGCAAGCCAACTGTTCAGTAATAATAGTCTGCTAAACCGACCTATTCCTCGTCCAACTGTTGGTAAAGGACCCGAAATGTTTACTGCAGATACTTGTAGAGATTCCAGGGTGTCAAACAGGCCACTGAAGTCCTTTTTTAACAGCTCAGACTGCTGCTTTAGAGTGTCATTTGAGCCTACATGTATAACAATTCTGTCAGTGGCTGTATAGCTTTTGAGGATTTCTGGTAGTTTCTAAGCTATGTCGCTGACAGTTGCGTATGGAAGGCAGTGTGTAATCATATTCTTACTTAAGTTGCTGATTTTCGAGTCCCCAATGAGTATAGTTTTGGTTTCTTTTGGTTTTGTAGCCTGTGTGAGATGGTTTGTCCCCTTGTCATTTTGTGAGTGATGTTTCTTACCGTACTTTGGGTAGTTTTCTTTAGCACGGCAGGGTTGTAAAATGCTGTTCCTAGGAGGTGTAGTCAGCTTTGTGGGCAAAGTCTGTGTGTACTGCACTCTGGTAACAGTTTTGGATTTTACTGGAGGTTTCAAGTTGGTCGACTCTGTTTCTGAGAAAACCTGGTATCTGTTGCTCAGCTGAAGTTTTTCTTTGGTGGTTGGTGGGCAGGGTTTTTTTAACTGTTTTCGCTTTTTCCTCTGTACGGGCGTCCATGCCTCTGAGCATGTTGGGGTAGAAGTCGTCATATGCTTGGGGATGGCACCTTCATGATCCCGCTGAGTCAGCACCACAGCGTAGGTGTTGCGGCCATTCCATGGGATGGTAGCTTCTGAAGCTGCCCCCTGGGATGACAGTATCAGAAAAGAGGCCAAATATTGTTCATCATCCTTTATTTGGTGAAGGGTGGAAACCCTGCTTTCTAGTTCAGCCACTTTTATTGTTAGGCGACAGCACTCTGCACATTCCGTACAGCTGGAGTCCATGTTGGTGTGTTCTAATTCAAAAAAGTGTTCCACAAAATAGCTTCAGAAGACTTTTCATTTAGATATATAAAAATAGCAGAGAACAAGTCTAAAAAGAGTCTAAAAAGTCTAATAAAGAAAAAGCAGAGCAGATTATAAAGTAGAGCGGAGCAAAGCAGAGCGGAGCAAAGCAAGGACACATCCTTCTCTCTTAAGAGTCACAGTAACCTTACTACTTGCGGATACCACAAACCAACACAGTGTCCAAAAGCATACCCAGTCCCAAACAGAGGTCTCGTTAAAGGCAACATTAACAAGACCCTACTGCATGATGTACATTTTTTTATGGTCCACGTTACAACCTCTCTAATGTTCTGTCAGCATTCAATGCACATTGCAGCAATGAAGACAAAACATACATTTGGCTACAGACGCGAATAGATGACCTGCTTTTTTATTTGGCTTGTAGGACTTATGCACAGGACTTGTTCACTGCAGCACAACAGGAGATATTGGATCTCCGTCTGGGCAAGACCCCACGCCACGCAGTCAATGATCTCATTGTTTTCCTTGAACTAGATAAGTAGTTCCAGGCTGACAATATACAGAACAGTCACTTTGACGAGCTATTGACCACTGTGATGATGTACAATGCTAAAGAATGCGTAGGATGTATTGGTTTCTATGTAACTTTTCCTTTTGTCCTTCCCGAGCAGGTGTTCCCAAACGCCTCCACAATTTATCCCCTAGGCCTGGTTGTTAAGGACCAGGTAGTCAAATGGGATCAATTCACTGGCTATTTTTGTGGAAATGGAACTGACTTGTTGGTAACTACTAGATCGTGTTGTCATGAAACTGCAAGTTATATAATCTGCACATGTAATACACTGCAATTTGTACACCTCAATGACTTATAACTGTACATTCTTTACACGGCTATGCCAATGCTATCCAAGTGTCTCAAACCCAATGGTGTGTTGTTATTGAAATGAACTCTTTCTCCAATGGCGGATTAACATGTCCAGCTAACCACACTTTCTGTTTGGAAGTGACTGAGGATTTCACAATGGGACAGTTGCACATTTTAGCAAAAGACATTGATATTGCACCCTGGTGGGAGGACACGTTTTATGAGGGAAGCACCCAGCCAATGACGGATGCTATGGCGATGGTACAACAACTCCTACAGCACACGAGCTGGGGCCAAGCCGAGGTGGAGGTCAACATGGCAAGGAAGACAGCCAAGATCCTGACCAGCGCCTCCACGGTGGCAGCCCGTTACAACTGGCGGTGCGTGGCGGCCAGCCTCATAGTGGTGACTATAACCTTTGCACAATGCTGTTATTTCCGGTCCTTAATAAAATATACCAAAGACACCACGACGACTTCCATTGTGTTGTTGCCAGTCCTCCGCTCTCGTCGGACCAGGCACCAAAACGAGGGATTGTAGTGGGAAATTAATGTTTATAGCACCAAATAATGACTCATTCAACAGCTGGCTTCCCATCACACCTCATCTAACAAAGGATTTCCTGTGATGAATTAAGATTCATGGAAAGGGGGCAAACCAACCACTGGAGCACGACAGACATGCCCAAGATTGATGCCCAACAGATCAATGTATGTCACACAATTAAGCCTGTACATATGTGATTTTGGTTTTGATCCCCCCATAAAGAGAGTTTGGTATTATTACATGTAAAAAAGGTTGTCTTATGTTTTCTCCACAGGATTACGAGTAGAGTCACATGCCATTGCACAGGTATAGGTTGCTCGACGGGGTTACTAGGAGAAGACAAATGCTAGCTTCCCCCTCTGGAAGATATTTAAATGTTATAACACTGTTCTATTTGTATAACACTGTTCTATGGCTAGCGCCAGCAAGACTGTGCATAATTTAGTTATGTATGTGGGGGTGCCAAGCCTGTTTGTTCTAACCCTGGCCAGGTGAATTGATCACCATTTGTTATGCAACAGAGGGAGTGTGGGTCACCTGAGCGGGAAGGTTAAATTGCTTTGTTGTTAGTCAAGTTAGTTCAGTTCAAATCGTAGACAATGCTTCGGGCAAGCTGTTGTTCTAGCCGTGTGATTAGATATAGGATAATTGTAGTTTTTGGTAGGCAGAAGGATTTCATAACGTGAACTATTTTGGGTATGTCATTGTCTGGTTGAGGTTTTGTATTTCTTATGCTCTTTAACTGGAATTAAATGTTATTTGATTGTATACCAAGTTCCGTTTGAGTCTTCCTAAGTTTTCCCATTGCTACCCTGTTAACTACATTCAGTAGTATTCTGTTCATTATCACACACACACACACTTTGCTAGCAAGCTATTCAGGTGCCTAATGTGTAATCACTGAGACGTTCTATTTTTGTAGCGGGGCTCATGGCTGGCTCATTTAGGGACTTGTTTGGGAAGATTTGGCCCTGTAGTAAGTTCAGCCCATTTGTCAAAGTCAAAAAAGTCAAAAGTCAAAGTTGTTTATTTATCATATGCATCGAATAACATACATCATCCTATGCAGAGAAATTCTTTTGACATGGCACGGCGCATCTATGCAGTGGGCTTAAAAAAAGAATTACAACAATATAAAGAATTTTTAAAATAATAATGACAATAGTAATAATAATAATAAAACGCTATGTACTGAGCAGTGATCTGGAAAATGTACAACAGCAGAAGTAGTAAATATTATAGATTTGGAATGGAAAATTGTTTTTAAAGGTGCATTTGAATTCTGCTACATCAGATGTAGAGAGCATAAAGTGACCAGAGAGTGTTAGTGCTCAACAGACGAGGGCATTTGAGGGCATTCCTTTCTGCTGCACCCCTACTAAACAGTTCAGTTTTCCGGAAACATATCCGAAACGTAGGGGTGAGCTGATTGCAAATCGGTCTTGCTGGCTGTAGCAGGCGAATCCGCAAGGACAGATTTAGCCGTACATATTACATATTTTAGCGGGACTTGGCACGTCTAGACTAGCTATCTTGCGGCTTCCAAGTTCACGCCCACTAGGCTCTGTTTGAACTTGCTCAGCTAACACATAAAACACATGGAGTCAGATTTAAAGATAATAAATATCTACGAGGCAAATAAGATCAATAAGATCATTCTCCACACTTCTCATTAAGCACATTATTTATCTGTTTAACTCAGAACATTGCCCCAAGGGAAAAGGAATTATACCAATTATTAATGTATTAATTTCATGTGCATATTAAAGGTAATCTTTTATTCCCTAACTACAATATTCCCAGTAAAACCAAAATGGATATGACTACGTACACATTTCAAACCCCAGATTCTCCCCAGAAATGAGAGAAACTCAATCATATTTGTAGATATCTGTAGTTTTAACACCAGACTATATAATGGGTAGTGTAACGTCCAGCCCTGTGTGGGCTGTTATGACGAACTATGATATGGACTTGCTATAATATTGTTTAGTTTTCAGTTAGTTTGGTCACGTGTGTAAATGTATGTCTTTGTTATTATTCAATGCATTGCATGGTGTTTTAGTTCTTCCAGTTGTTCTGTGTCTATGTTTGAGTAGCTTCCCTGTGTGTCCTTGTTTAGATTTCTGCCCCGTGTGTTTTGTTTTGGTTACGCTCCTCCCTCATATTGTAACGTCCAGCCCAGGGTGGGCTGGCATACATGAACTGAGATATGGACTCAATGTATTTGTTTAGTTGTTAGACTTTGTGTTCTTCTTTTATATGCATTGTATGGTGGTTTTGTTGTGTTTTGTAAAGGTATATAATATTCCTTTAATGATTTAGTGACAGCTCCTCCAGTCAAGCAGTTCCTGATTAGGTATTGTGTTCAGCTGGGTTCCATTGGTGATTTATAGCTATGGAAAAAAAGGGCTGTTTGACTGGAGAGAGCTTTCGGTCATTGATGATTCTGGTTGGTGTTGGCGTGACGGTGGGTTAACTAAAGCTGTCTAACAATATTGTTTCGTAGCTGTATATGTTAGAGTATAGTAGCTGTGTTTGGTTCCTGGCTTCTCTTCACTCTACCATACCCACGTTAATCGTGACATATATGTTTTGATCACATTTTCTGTTAACCAATATATCCTTGTCTGTGTTAATTCAGTACACAGGTGTTTTCCATTGTCCCTCATTTGGTTTTGTATTTAGCTTGTGTGTTCTGTTCAGTCCCCAGTCGATTATTATTTCCTGTTACGTGTTCTTCTTGTTGTGATAATTATTTTGGTTCGTATCTGTATTCGGTTTAGCACCTCGAGGCAGTTTTTATTTACTCTGAGCATTTGTGAATAAATACCATTTGATTTCTTGGAATTCCGTCGCACCAGTCTCTCATTCTTATTATAACGCCATAGGGATACGTGAAAGGTAGAATATCTCAGACTTCAATGCATGTCAATATGTTTCCATTCCAGAGTAAATATATGCCCCGCACATGACTTTTGGGACCGGGAGGTTTAAAGAGAATTCGCTCAATATATACGTAATATACGTAAATATCTGGACTGAAAAATGATGGGATTCCCAATCTTTTTTCCCAGTAATATAGCATAATTAAAATATATGTTAGATAATTCAAAGTATACACCGTGACGACAGATTTGCACAGACTTTAAAGGACAATTCTGGCGCATAATGAACCTAGGGGTTAATAACACATGGGTAATGAGTCAACCATTCTCTGGGATGTTTGCATGCTAATCGAAAAATGCCCAGTTTTAGTGCGAACTGATAATTTCATTATTAGCTAGTTGTGAAGGCATGGATTAAGTAAAAATAAATCACTATTTTATACCACTAACAAGTGCTCAAAATAGCCCAACAGTTCCCCTGGTAGCATAATAGGGTCCCTACATAAAAACTGAAGCACTGAGAACTTTGTAAGTGTACAGACAGTTTATAAAAAGATAGTTTATAAGACAGTACCGTTCGCGTATACAGGCAGGTGCCATCTTGGGAAAACAGACTTGACCAGTCAAACAACAAATGCTGTGCTACGTTCTGATATCCTCCCTGATGGAGAATATACTATTGAGCAAAGTGTGAATTTTGAAAAAGAAGTCTGGATTTAGTTTTTACAAGTTGAACTCAAAAAGATACCCTCTTTGCAGAGTAAAAGCAGAAAGTGAGGAGCGAGTAGCCTTGTCAGTAGAGAGGTAAGGAAATATCAATTTTAAAACAATGCAACCGAGTTTTATTATACAAAATATATACTTTATGTACCAAAAGCAGCTAGGCTTCACAATTTTTTTTTGCTTTGTAAAAGAACATTAGTATTTCATGTAAATTGTTGTTATTTCACAAAAATGTATTCAAACGCATTCATCTGCAGGGCCAGCGCCACGGGGGGACTCTCCCGCCCCCTTAGATCACCATGAATGTTGAAGACCAATTGCATTAACTTCCTAGGGTAATATTAACAAAAATAAACAAGAATACTTTATTACAGCTTAATCCATCTGGAGCTGATCCCATTTCAACCTATTATTTCAGTCTTCTAAACAGGGCTTGAAATACACAGCGTCCTGAAAATGTCTGGGATGGTTCATAACAAACTTTGGGACATTTTACGGGAAGATGGCCAGTAAAATATAACCTGCTTAAAACAGTGGTTACAAACCCACATGTTGAATCACAAGTCTTATGAAGCAGATCATAATTCAGCTTAAAAGTTGATAAAGTATAATTAATAATCCAAGCTACCGCTAATTATTAACTGTAACGTTTCCAGTTCCTCCTTCCTGGATTGCTTGTATATACAACTTCCCATTCTAGAACTACATTTCCCATAAACCGGACTCTGTAACATTTCCTGTTCCATCACAGAGAACTACATCTTCCCCTTCCTGAACTTATCAGAACTACAATTCCCTATAACCGGACTCAATCAACCTAATTCTGTACACCTGCTCTACACCAGTCAGTATATAGGACACACACAATCCATTGCCTCTTTGCGAGGTATTGTGAGTATTGTTTTGATTCTCTACTGAGCATTATCGTCATGTCTTATGCTTTATCGACATGTCTGTTATTCCGGTCTGACCTTAGCTTTGTTTATGCATTTATTCTGTCTTGGATTATCCCCTGTACCTTTGCCAACACCCTATTATTGATATTCTGGCCTGAACCCTGCTCCGTTTACATTTATTCTGCCTTGGAATATATTCTATGCCGTTGCCTTTTGGAAAAATATTATACCTGTTTTAGAATAAACAGTGTTCCTTCTACTCTTGAGAAGTGATTCATTACATTAACAAGCATTCCACTGCATCTACTGTCGTTGTTCATGCTGGGTCAAACGACATCAAACTCCAACAGTCGGAGAAACTGAAACATGATTTTAAATCTTTGATACATTCACTTTTGGATACAGGGAACCAGTGTGCTATTTCTGGGTCTTTCCCATCACCCCGCTACACGGACATTGTTTTTAGCCGTATATGCCAATTTCACATCTGGCTTAAAGGCTATTGCTGCTCATTGGGAATTCCGTTTGTGGACAACTTTGCTGCGTTTACAAACCGGACAGATCTGTTTCTTTGTGATGGTCTACATCCAAACAGGTATGGCGCAAGCATCCTGGCCACGAACATGTCTCTCACTCTTGCTTCTCGTAGAACATTGATTAGGCCCACCTGACGTTGTTTACCCACTGTAAACTTTAGGTTTTCTCCCCAGACTCTGTACGATCAATACTCCTCCCCCAGTCTCACAAATTGTCCTATCAATTCTACCTACAGAGCTAACTCTGATTCATGCAATTCCTGTTTTCTTAACCAATCGCTGTTGTACTACTAACTCTAGCATTCAGAGAGGTGTTGTTGGAAATAATCTAATTAACATACCACCGAACGCTGGAATTGGCTCAACTGTGCTAAATCAGTCTTTCAGTCCAGCTTCTACACTTACCTTGGAGGCTCCCTCTGACATGATGTCCCGTAGTGGGGGGCTGGGAATTATTCATTTAAATGTCCGAAGCCTGATTCAAAAGTTGGACCTTATAGAATTACTGGTCTCACAATCTAATGTTGATATTCTTATTCTATCTGAATCATGGCTGTGTAACGCTGTGCCTGATTCTGATGTCCAGATAACTGGCTACAGAGTGTTTAGAGTAGACAGGGTATGTAAAGGGGGAGGAATTGTAATTTATGTAAAATGTTGCCTAAATGTTTCAGTGTCTATGTCTTCCTCTGTCCCAAAGCAATATGAATATTTAGTTTTAGATGTGGTATTTCGTAACAATGCTCATTTAACTCTTGCTGGGGTATATCGCCCTCCTTCAGCCCCTCCTTGTACTATAACTAAGCTTTTTGATATATATTCATGGAAAGTCAGAATTATTGATTTTAGGAGATTTTAACCTTGATTGGCTGTCACCTATATCTGCTACACTTAAAGGCATTTGTACTGAGCTAAATCTAACACAGCTGAACTTACCCAACCCGCCCTAATGTTAAAAACCCGAAAAAATCATCTCTGCTAGACATTATTATAACAAATGCCCCTCATAAATATAGAGTCAGTGGGGTTTTTGCAAATACTATTTGTGATCATTGTCCAATTGCCTGTATAAGAAATACTAGACTTAAATACCCAGACCGCCGTATTATTTATAAGAGAAACTTTAAACACTTCTCACAGCAAGCTTTTAAACTAAATTTGTACCACTCTGAGCTTTTATCTACCAGCAGTATTCTGGACTCTGAGTTAGCCCTTGCTTATTTCTCAGGTATTTTTAACCATTTGTCAGCTAACCATGCTCCTTTTAAGAATAATCGTATAAAAAATCGTACAAATTCTTGGTTCTCTCCAGAATTATCTAATTTGTTCCTTGCTAAAGAATCAGGCCTGGGCTCTAGCAAGGAAAACTGATACCCCAGCTGATTGGCTTATATTTAGACAATTGAGAAATAAACGCACTGCAGCTGTAAAAAAGGCAAAATCTAACTACTTTATCAGTGCCATGACTGATTCTGCCGGGGATCCCGTAAAATTCTGGAAAACTGTTAACTCACTGAAATGAAAAAAATCTGTTGTTTCTCTGCTCACTCTCCCTGAAATTACTTCAGACTCCGGTATTTTAACTGGGAGAAATGACATGTGATGCTTTTAAAAAGCACTTTATATCTGCAGGGTTTTTATTTGAACAAAAATATGGCCACTATGACCCTGGCCAGGTAACTGACTTTTCACCCTGTTCACTAAACGTAGATCCCCATGAAAAACAGGAAAATAATTTTTTTTTAAATTTCAAACTCTTTACAGAAAGAGAGGTCCTAGCTGTCATCAGTGCCTTAGATACAAAAAATTCCTAGTGGCTGATAACTTAGACCCTTTCTTACTAAATTCGGCTGCACACATTATTGCTTGTTCTGTGATATTTTTAACTTAACTCTAGTTACAGGAATTATCCCAAAGCTGTGGAAAGCAGCTTTTGTTTTGCCTTTACATAAGGGAGGTGACAGCAGCGATCTGGATAACTATCGACCTATATCTAGGCTACCCTGTCTCACAAAAATCCTTGAGTCCTTGATCAACAAACAGTTACAATCATATTAATCAGTCCGGTTTTAGACCTAAACATAGCACAACTACGGCCACAATGCTCGTTGTGAATGATATTGCAAATGCATTAGATGACGGTAAGCACTGTGCTACATTGTTTATAGACCTGTCAAAAGCATTCGATACTGTAGACCATGATATACTTTTAAGTAGTCTCTCACATATCGGGGTGGGTCCTGATGCTTGCAGATGGTTTTCTAACTACCTGATGGATAGAACTCAAGGTCGATGGGGTGAAGTCGGAGCCATTAGCGTTATTAAAAGGGGTGCCTCAAGGTTCAATAATTGGTCCATTGTTGTTTTCACTCTATGTAAATAGTACATAGTACTATCAGACATTGTCAAATTCATTTTTATGCAGATGACACAGTGTTGTACGCTGTTGCCCCATCAGCCGAGCAAGCTTTAGTGAAGTTGGAGTCTGATTTTAAGATTTTACAGATCTCTTTTAAAACTTAAACTGGTATTAATTGCTAAGAAAACTAATTTTATTTTCTAAATCAAAATTATCCATAAGTAATACCTTTGTACTTACTAGCCTGGATGGTACTCCAATTGAACAGGTCTCTGAATATAGATATCTAGGTTTATGGTTAGATGATAAGCTTTCTTTTAAAAAGCATGTTACTGAACTTGGTAAAAAGCTAAGATTCAAGCTAGGTTTCCTTTATAGAAATAGGGCTTGTTTGTCATCTTCTCACAGAAGACAAATTATTCAGGCCACTTTTATGTCCGTCCTAGATTATGGTGACATCATTTATATGCACGCTTCAAATGCCACATTAAAACCCTTGGATGCAATATACCATTGTGCAATTAGGTTTATCACTGGTGATAGCTATAAAACTCATCACTGTATTCTGTACCAACATGTGGGATGGACTTCTCTTGCTGTGAGACGTGAGAAACCATGCTCTCCTTTTTATTTACAAAGCACTTCTTTCTAAATTACCTCCTTACATATCTTCTTTGCTTTTTATTAGACATACAAACAATTTAACAAGATCCCAAAGGTGGATTACATTACAGACCCCATTAGTCTCAACAGAGCTGGGTAGGTCTGCATTTAGTTATTTTGCCCCCTTTATATGAAACAAAATGCAGATCAAACTCCAGTTAAACAATCTGGTGTCCCTGACCCATTTTAAAAATGTAATGGAGGACATATATGATGTTTTTGTTTGTGATTGTTTCTGTTGATTTATGTCCTGATTGTGCATGTACTTTATTATAATTAATGTGTGTCTTGGTATATGTTTACATATGTTTACAAGCGCAGCAATATTTTCACGATCACCTTTTAGATTGCTATTCTCCTTACGAGCCGCATTCTCAAATGGTCACTTCATCTGAACAGTTTTTCTAGATGGCTATGTAAGAGATGTATATTTGTCATAATGGTAAACATATAAAGACGAACGCTCTGAAGTTGCAAAAATATGACTGTAAAACTTTTTTTTTTAACCGAACACATATTAAATGCAGGTTTAACTGGCATGTCAGGATGTTTTAAAAATAATTCGCAATGATCGGATATTGACCATATGGTAATTGCAAGGTGATAAAGGGCCCTATTTTAACGATCTGAAACGCAAGTATCAAACGCGAAACGCAAGTTACATTGTGGGAGGGTCCCAGGCGCTGTTGCTCTTTTACCGGCGGGATAAATGATTCTTGCGCCCAACGCATATGTAAAATGGGTAGGTCTAAAGTAGCTTCATTAGTCATAGGTGTGGTTTGGGCGTAACATGCAATAAACCAATCAGATTGTCATCTCACAATCCCTTTAAGAGCAGGCGCGCTTGTTCCATGGCGGATTGCTATTATAACTGCGATTTTCTATTGATTTTTCTTTTTACAAAATGTAAATAAAGAAATGTCACAAGACATAGCCTACTTTCCTATGTTTTGGACTCACTCTCCCTGAATCACGAGGTTATGAATGCATGGTAATATTTTATAATGTAGTCTAACATTAGACCGAGATTACTCTTCTGTCAAATAAGCTTTCCACTCCCGTTCTGCATTTCTGGGCATTTAAGTGGCTGGCACGCATTTCAACATCACGTCTCCTGAAATGCTCTAATATTTCCTAATTAATGTCAACACACATCCATGATTCATGAAAATTTTGCGTAAAATACACAAAGAATGCTGCGACTTGAGTAGTGTACCTGTTCTATCCAACACCTGACGCGCATTTTCAGTGTGCCAAATGTTCATTCAATTAGGCTGCACTGCGTGTTTGTGTGTGTTTTTGATTAAACAGCATTTTTTACACACTTGCTGGCATCATAAATTGTGTCATCATTAACCATGTCTTTAAAGGAATACTTCACCACTGGACAGATGAATATATATTTGAAATGGGTCTTTTATGTATTAGAAATCTTATAAAGTTTATAAGTTGGTGCCTTCTGGTTCAAGAAAAGCCAGAAAATGTAGTTTGGGTGAAATTGGATGAAATACAACAACTCCCAGAATGCACTTGCTTCAGTGCTCTACGAAGCCACTCCCAAGACACGCCTACCGGTTAGATAGGCAGGATTAATTTAAATCCGACACCCTTGCCCGGCCTAACACTCCTGTACAGTAGGTGGCAGTATATGCACCTTTCAAGTCGTTTGCGATCTGCCATTAAAAACTCACAGAAGAAAACGTAAGGTTCCATTTTGGGGAAGATAAGTATTTTGCAAACAGTAGTTTCTGCGGGCTTACCCACCAACCAACCGAAGCTTTGAAGAGGAAACCGATATGAACCCATCGGGTACAGTAGTAAACGCATTTGCCTATTTCTGATCACATAGTTACACGTAGTGATATAGTTGTTTGCATTAAAACAGCAAAGTAACGTTAGATATATAATTGCTTGGAAGTTGTATACAAGTTGGCTAAGTTAGCTGTTAGCTTCAGTATTGAGCTTCTGAGTTAGGTCTACCAGTACCACGCAACTGCCTGTTGCTGTATATTTGATGGCTATAAGACAAAGAATGCACTACCTTTGTCATAGTGTACCCATGTACAACGAGACTAAAGCGAAATCTTTTTCAGTGTGTTAACATTTACGTAAAGAAATTTAATGGCAAGGAATAAGTAGAGCCAAACAAGGATAATACTGTTGGTGCACAGTTCTGAGACGTTATATTACATGTATATAAAATAGAAAGGTAAAAATGGATTGTATATAGTTGGAAGTAATGAGCGATCGAATACAGGATGGTGACCATTGAGGTGCCCCATTTTTTGTTCTTTCGTATTGGCAGTAATCGTTTTGTGTACTGCATAATGGAAAAGCGTCTAGCAAAGTCGACTGTTAGTTCAGATTTTATGTTTAATTATATTAAACATAACATTGTAAGACTAGTAATATAATATTAACACACTGTACAT
>JACXGM010008449.1:0-28941 GCA_016801145.1 Umbra pygmaea | reverse complement strand
AACTTACATCACCTGCCTAAATGACTACCGCCCAGTAGCACTAACCTCAATCATCATGAAGTGCTTCGAGCGGCTGGTCAAAACTCATATCTGCGCCGCCCTTCCGGACACCTTGGACCCCCTACAATTTGCATACCGCCCCAACAGATCTACAGATGATGCAATCGCACTGACGGCACACACCGCCCTCTCACATTTGAAAAAAGGGAACACATATGTGAGGATGCTGTTTGTGGACTACAGCTCAGCATTCAACACTATTGTTCCTGCTAAGCTCATTTCCAAGCTCAGGATCCTGGGTTTTACCTTCTCCCTTTGCAACTGGATCCTGGACTTCCTAACGAGAAGACCCCAGATGGTAAGAATGGGCAAACTCACCTCCTCCACAATGACCCTGAGCACCGGAGCCCCACAGGGCTGCGTACTCAGTCCCCTCTTGTACGCTCTGTTCACTTATGATTGTGTGGCCACACGCAGTTCCAACACCATCATAAAATTTGTAAGAGCCTTGGCTACCTGGTGCCAGAGCAACAACCTCTCTCTCAACGTCAGCACGACAAAAGAGATGATAGTGGACTTCAGGAAGTAGCAGAGGGAGGACACCGCCCCCATACACATTGATGGAGCTGAAGTCGAGAGAATTTCAGAGTTTAAGTTCCTCTGTGTGTTCATCAGCGACAACCTCACATGGTCCAGACAGACAATCTCGGCAACAAAAACTGCCCAAAAGCGCCTATACTTCCTGAGGAGACTCAAGAAGTTTGGCGTGTCTGTCAGGATTTTAACTAACTTCTACAGGTGCACCATTGAGAGCATCCTCTCAGGCTGCATTACAGCCTGGTACGGCAGCTGCTCCGCTGCTGATCGTAAGGCCCTTCAGAGGGTGGTGAAGTCAGTGGAGCACATCATTGCCTGCTGCCTCCCCTCCGTGCAAGGCATCTACCATAAGCGATGCCTCAGGAAAACTAAGAACATTCTTAAAGACCACAGCCACCCAGGCCGTGAACTTTTCTCATTACTGCCATCTGGTAGACGTTACCGGAGCATCAAGGCACGGACCACCAGACTTAAAAAACAGTTTCTTCCCCCAGGCCATTCGGCTGCTCAACATGGAACACAGACACTGATCGCAAATCGTCTGTTGAGCACTAACACTCTCTGGTCACTTTATGCTCTCTACATCTGATGTAGCAGAAATTCAATGCACCTTTAAAAAGCAATTTTCCATGCCAAATCTATAATATTTACTACTTCTACCGTTGTACATTTTCCAGATCACTGCTCAGTACACAGTGTTTTATTATTATTATTATTACTACTGTCATTATTATTTTAAATATTCTTTATATTGTTGTAATTCTTGTTTCTCTTTTAAGCCCACTGCATAGATGCGCCGTGCCATGTCATAAGAATTTCTCTGCATAGGATGATGTATGTTATTCGATGCATATGATAAATAAACAACTTTGACTTTGACTTTGACATATTTACTAACTTATAATATTTTAATAAGACCATTTATATTTGCAATTTGGATCGCTTAAATATATAATAAATACACAGAGTCCTGTGTGATGCTAGCTACATTAAGGATTGAAATGTTTGATCTGGGCACATTCCATTAGCATGAAAATATATCCCAGAGAACGGTCGACTCGATACCGATGTGTTATTAACCCCTAGTTTCATTTTGCACCGGAAATCCTTTAACAGATTTTTTATAGTGGCACCTGTACAGTACATTTAAAAACAATAATCAAATTCTGTTAAATGTGGTTCCATACAATTTATTAATTAATGTTTTTCTGCCTGTTTGTCTGGCTGGCTGGCAATGAACTAGAATGTGTGAAATGACAAATACAAACACAGTGTCAGTGTGGATGGAAACAAGGTGTCTCTGTGTAGGTATTGAGGTGTATATGTTTGTATTCTGTGGGGGCATTGTAAATGGATTTACGGTGTAATACCTACAGGACAAACCATTGGCTGCAGCAGCCAGATATCACAATATGCACTCGGTTGTAGCAGTATGGAGTAGAAGGCAGGGCACATTCAAACCCATTCACATCATGAGACGTTCATCCAGTCGGAGTGACTGGTGGAAAATTCATTCAATACAGTTAGATCCACTTGACCGATAATTACGCAGCACCAGTTTGTTGCCAACACACTATGCTAAATGTATTACCCCTGACCTATTGTGGAATATGACTGTTTTATCTGCCCCCTCTTTCTCGATCCTGTTCTCTTTCTTCTTCTATCTCTCATTCCATTCTCATGCAGTCGTGCTGAGTTGCCGTGTGCTGCTCTGAGTGTAGCTGTGTGGGTGGCATCAGGTCACTACTCAACCCATCGTGGGCTCCTAGCTGCCTACATTCACCCCTACTGTAGGAAAAAAAATGGATAGAAAGGATTTCTGGATGGAGGGATTTCACTGAGAGACAAAGAGAAAGCTACAAGCAGACATAAACTGTGTGTGTGTGTGTGTGTGCATTTGTGCGTGTGTGCATGTGTGCGTGTGTGCATTTGCATGTGCCTATCTGTGACTGTATTTGTCAGAGAAAGAGACTGACATATTTAATGATGGTAGAGCTGTATGAACAAGCATACGAGTTATTAATTAGTGAGTGATTTGCAAATCATGTATCAACAAATATTGGGTAGTGTGCTTAGGCACAGATGGGACCTTAAATGGGTGGCCTGGATCTCACTTTCATAGCAGTGTTTTCCCTGTGGTGTCCCGGCTAGACTTCTAATTCGGCCTCCATGACCACTTAATGATTTCAATCCTGCCGGATGGGGTGGAGGGACAAAAACGATTAACTGTCTTGGTCAGGGACAGACAAAGCTTTTACCATGGCGGTTCATGTAGAAGAACCAAGGACCTTTCAGAGAGATAAATTGCCACTGTAGATATGCTTATAAACACTGCATTTTGCAAGACTAAAGTTGAGGGTTTGATTTCCACTGTTGACCACTGACTATTAAACTACAATGCACTCACTAATGTAAGTTTCTGGAAAAGAGGGTTTGACTTGGTCATTCAATTTAAAATGTATGTTATTTTTTATATCTACAATTTTTTTGTTTTAGAAGGGACTGCGGAAATTATCCTTGTGTTTATTGCTCTTGAAAAAAAATATTGAATGTGAAGGAGAAGCCGGTGAAAGAATAGGACACATGGAATGTATCTTTTAATTTTATGTCATACTTTCATGTTACTTTTCTGTTCTTCACAAGGCCTTACAGCATGTTAACCGAGCAAGGTCAGTTGTGGTGTTGGGGTGTTAGTTGCAACTGCTTTCAGTGTCTCTTCACCCCCAGGGGCTTTGCGAGGAGCTTCTTAAATGATTTAGCAGGCTCGATGAGAACTAGGCCTGCCAAAGAATATGACAAACAACACATTCACTTTCACCTTACAGTAATTTGAACCACATAGATTTTTTATAATCTATACATCCGTTATGAGGGACAGCTTCGATTCATGTCAGCTGAGATTTTATTCTTTTAATTAAGAAATAATCATTGGAGAGTCATCTTTTAAAGGATACATCACTCCTCTGTGGTGACATGTGGTCAATATGTGTGTGTGGTTGTCAGCATCACAATCCAGATGAATGGTCACTTAGTTACAACAGATGTGCATTTTACCTGCCTTATTGTGCAATAGCACAAAAATAAAACAGAAAGAAGTCTGTCATAGAATGAATAAAAAATACAAATAATCTAACAATAACACAATAAAACACTATAAAAAATCAAATTAGGTCAGCAGCAGAAAACACAATATATTCTGTACACAGGGATGTGTGTAAGTTAGCCTGGTATTGTGTGTGTGAATTGATGTGAATTCATCAGCCAAGCCAGATGAATGTGATTCTAGTATGTTGATATGTGTGATCTAAAATGTTTAGACAGTGCTGGTAGAAAATAAATCCTACAAGCAGGTTGTTAGGTTGCGTGGGGGGTGGATTTGCTATGGATGTGTATAAACCAATCTTTTGCATAGCCAAAGCTTTTAGGTTGGCATACTTCCTCACGTTCTTTTTTTGCCTTAACTAATCCTTTCACATTTAACCTAAATGTCTCAGGAGTATTGTAGCCTAATTGTTTGTTGTGATGATTGTTTCAAATGATCTAACTCAGGCCCATAAAGCTCATTTGCCAAGACATGTCTTTCTTGTCTAGATCACATAGTGGGTATCAGAGGGTCAGCCTTACATTGGTTCCAGTCCTCTAACAAACAGAAGTTTCTCAGTTAAGATTGGCAACTATCAATCTTCTTCTGTAATGTTGACATGTGGAATTCCTCAAGGTTCAACACTAGCGCCAATGTTCTTTTCTTTATATATGCTCCCTCTTGGTATTACTTTTTGAAAATATGACTTGCATTATCATTGTTATGCAGACGATACACAAATACATCTGCATCTTAAACATAAAAATAGTCTAGAACAGATGGCTGCTTGCCTGGTGGATGTTAAAGCATGGATGTCTTTGAATTATATTATTATTCAAGTCTGAATGAGAGTAAAACTGAGGATACAGTGTTCTCCCCCTCCGATCTATATGGTATAACAAATATAAATCTTGGTGCTCTGGCACCCTATGCTAAGCCATATGTCGAAGATTTGGGTGTGGTGTTAGATAGCACCCTTATACTTTGATAGACAGGTAAACCAAGTTGTTAAGTCAAGCTTTTACCAGCTACGAACGCTGATAAAAATGAAGTATTTTCTTTCTTTCCTAAATTTTAAAAGGTAATATATGGTTTTATCACCACAAAACTGGATTACTGTAACTTGTTTTACTTGGGTATTAATCAATCTTCCCTGAATCTCCTTCAGAACGCTGCTGCCAGTGCGTTGACAGGAGTACGCAGTGCCAGCCCGAGCCTTTTGGGGGCCCTAAGCAGAATTTGATTTGGAGGCCACCTCCTACCATGCAGGGTCACCTGTGCACTTGATTGGGGGCCCCCTGGTGGCAACGGGGCCCCAAGCAGCCGCTTAGTACGTAAACGGGAACATATAACTCTGGTCCTTCAGTCCCTTCACTGGTTGTCGGTGCGGTACACGATTGATTAAAAAATTCCGCTATTAGTTTTTAAGTTGTTAAATGGGTTAGCACCGTCTTACCTTTCCGACCTGCTAATAATCCATCAACCTGCAAAAGCTCTAAGATCTGCAAAGTTAGGTCTCTTACTGGTTCCTAGATCTAGGCTTAAGACTAGAGGAGATCGAGCATTTTCCGTTGCTGCGCCAAGACTTTGGAACATCTGCCTAGCGAAATTAGAATGGCTCCCACCCTTTCTATTTTTAAAGCTAGGTTAAAAACATTTTTATTTGATTTGTCATACAAATTATGAATGTTGATGCGGCTGTCCTGCGTGTCCCTGTCATTTTATTTCTGTAAATGTTTTGTTTACATTGTACAGCATTGGTTGACGGCAGTTGTGTTTACCTGTGCATTATAAATAAAATGATTGATTGATGTCACATTGTTAAAGGTGTCTTTCTGCATTTACAAAACGATTGGCTCGAAGTAGAATTCTCCTTCACTGGAAATTTTCTCTGCCCCACTAAGCTGGATGGTGGTTGGTTGTGCTAAATTTCCTGTTCTCTGGGAGGCATGTCCTGTTCGGTGGGGGGTTATAATAATTATTGGGCATCTTTGTGGACTTGCTCATTACTTTAATGCATGGACGGCGCTACACCGGGGCTAGGGGGGGCTATTGCCCCGCCAGGATTTTCAACAGCCCCGGTTTAGCCCCCTCAGTCTGGCATAGCTAGACCTTCAGACTGACAGAAGGTCAGGACTCAATATATTAAATATATTTTTTTGTATTCCCATTTGCTCAAGTAGCAAAAGAAAAACTCCTCTACAGTGTTTTCACAACTTTCAAAAAGTGAAAAAAAACTGGGATAGATTGATATCGGCAGCGTTAACTAGTTTTTTGTAATTTGATACAATTTACAATGTAATACAATATAAAGTATAGTGTTATACATACATAAAAAAATATATATTTTTTGCAGATTTATGATACTGATGACCGTTAAAACGCATCATCACAGTTCTGATTATGCATGTTGTTAATGCTGAGCGCATGGTGCTGTCCAGTGCTGAAGTCTTTGCATGTAAAAGTTTTTTGTTGTAAAAATAAAAAACATGCAGTTTGTCTTACCTTACACCTCTTCACGGAACAAATATAAATATGCTATATTGTCCCACGCTATATCCAAATTTAACGGAGTTCACGTCAACGAAAGCAACAGTCTGTCAGGCTGAGCTGCATTTTATTTAGCTATCGTCAGCCAATTTCAAAGACTGCAATAGAAGAGCGGCTATAGAACTGGTAAGATGATTTAGTGTCATTACTTTTAATGAAGATGATTGTGTTGTGAGCCTCTGCAACTTACTTTCAGTTTAATCTGCGGCAATAATTTGCGCTTTGGCTTGTTGAAGAGATAGCCAACGTCTGCGGCAATGCGTGTTGCTGTAGTAGCGCCGTCATATAAGCATAACATAGCCTATAACAGGCTCACACACGTTAATTTTTTAACATTTAGCAGGAGTAAAATGTATGTGGTTTAAACAACCAGATCCAGTTACATAGGCTATTTCCATTTTGCCTGTAATGCGTCCAAGTCAAGACCACCTACTCAAGTGGTTTGAGTGAGCAAATTTAAATCTGTTGGGCTCAGGCTGAAATGCAAGGCTTGTGGTTACTTATTAAGTAAGCTTGTATCTATTTTGTTGAATATGCCTATTCTTTATGAAGTAACTCTATTGACGTCATAAATATCAATTATTTTCTCAGCCCCCCCACATATTGGTCTAGCCCCCCCTTAGCACCGGTAGAGAAAAAATTCTGGCGCCGTCCCTGCTTTCATGGTCAAAAAGGTGTCTTCATGTCAGAGAGGATGTCATTGTGTATAATGTAGGAGAAAGTGCTCTACGGGGAGTATTGACCGTGGCCGATACAAGTGAACAGGGTCCAGCCTCACATGACATCATCCATGCAATATATGTGCAACTTCACACGTGTTTACCAAGTCATTTTCAAGATTAGGATTGCCTGTTGATACATTCCATATTCTCTTATGGTTTAGTATCAGACAAGATGTGAAGACAGACAAAAATGAAAAGGAGCACACTGGGAATCCCTTTTCAAATGACAAAATTGTATTCCATTTTTTTCATAAATGTAGTCCCATCCTTCAGTGACTAGACTGAGTAACTGTCAGGGGGAAATATTTTCCAAACACCGTAGTTCTTCCCTCTAACAACAGTGGAAAAACTATTTGGAAACTATAACAGAGGTTGTTTGAAATTAGCAGACCTGTTTTGTATTCTAGAGCAGATAAGTGTGTTCTAAAAGTCCAACCTTCTCTTTAAAAGGCCTGATTCTGTCTGTGTGATTTACATCGCTGTATAGACTTAACTGCCTTTTTACCTCCTCTCGACACACAAGCCTAGCTTCTATTTGGGGTGTATAAATGATAAATTACCTTGCGGTTGTGGAGAGGCATGCATGCATCAGCCTCTTTTACTTAAACACTCAAACAATGCCTAGAGTGGTTGAAAGGAATATACAACGTGGGCTTCTCTTGCTACGTAAATAAAGGATGCTACCAGACAACAGTGCAGGACATTAGGGCAGGGAATTGGTTTTCAAGCTGTAAGCGTCTGACATTTTTTCAAGCTCTTACAATTAGTCCATAAGTCTCTGACATGTCCCAATAGTCTTTATGGGCCTGCTTTGAGCTTTGTTTAATGCTGTACTCAATACTATATTATATTTATATATTATTATATTTGAGCAAAAGCATGTTTTTTCTCTGGTGTGATCCATGCATTCAAATTGTTTTTTGAATTTTTACATGTAATTTTCTTAGAGTGGCTTTCTTGTAATTTTCTTAGAGTGGCTTTATTGTAAACGTGCCATTTTATTATTGTTGTTTCCTGTTTTTGATGGACTCACTCGTAAAGCAGGCATTATTGGCTCGCTGTTCTTGTGAATCTGTTTGCTTGGCAGGCACATGTGCTCAATTCATAGACATATTGCTATAATTCAGTGTCTAGCCCAGATTTCTTACTCTAAACATGTATTAAAAGTCATTACATCTATTGAAGCATTTGAGAACATCTTATTTTATTAAACCAGGAAATGTTGTGAATGAAATACTGCATGTTCCTTGTCTTCTTTGTTAGAAATGAAAACACAAACCACCAAATATTAAAACGGCTTAATACATTTGTGAAGAACAAAAACAGAAGTTGTGATATTAACTAAAAAACTAAATAATGAAACGAGTGTCCGATCACGCAAGCAGAAATAACTATGACATGGAAAGGCATCTCAATCTGCCTACTTGCTACTCGTCAGCCCGATTAATCTTAGATGACTGATGACATGTTTAGTGTCTAGTGATCCAGAACGGGTTTTTTCTCAGACCGGATCTACGCTCATCCATTTGAACCACTTCATTGTGGGTTATGAACGTGCAGTCATTGCATAGAACCATGGAGACGATCGATGAAGTTGCCCTTTGGCCCTAAAACTCATTGGATCTTGCTTACAGTAGTGGAGAGTAAACAGGCACAGCCCAGCCAAGGTCTACCAGAAGGAGGGAAGCTGGCAGAGAGAGAGAGGGATGGAAAAGGAAGTACATGCTATCACAATTGAACATCACTTGTATATATCCCACAGGCAAACAGTGCTTCCATTCACCATGTTCCAAAGTGCTTCTCATAAATAAAAGGAAAATAACAAATATTTGAACAGCTTTAGTGGTAAACACTGAATGAATATATTGAATACTGTATACTGTAATTCCTACATCAGCAGTACAGTTTGACAGTGAATATTGACCTGATATTTATGTATACCAGTAAGAGTTTCTCTTTAACTTGGAATTACATTTATCTCAGGAACTCGACTAGCAGCATGTAGAACTGCAAATAATGAACCATACATGATTTGCCAACATATGCTACGGTCAAAACTAAGTAGAAAAATAACTACAATTTTTTTTAGTGTTTGCAAGATTATTGGGTGATGGGTTGGGTGTTCTGTCACAAAAAAGCAAGGCAGTTGGAAAATAACTATGACACATTGCAAAGTAATAATTTGTTTCCCTTAATGTTTTTTTTCTTTGTTTTCTACTTCACGTTATTCTGGAATCTTTTGTGGTCCTGACAGGAGTCGTCCTCATTGGCCTGGTTTCATGGACAGAGACGTAATAGTGTAATTAATAATAGGTGCTATCAATTATGCACTGCCCGCACTCACCAGCTTAAGCAATGCCAATCAGCAGGGTCCCAAGGTCACTAGATTGACAAAATGTTCACAACAGTGAAAAAAGGTATGAGACTGATCAAAGTGTATGTCACCGATGATGTCCCAGGACATGCAAGCAGCTTGCAGCACTCAAGTAGGGTGAGCTGAATCACTTTGGTTAAAGAACATACGAGGACGATCTCCATTGACTTCTCCTTGCATCCTATTACATGTCTTTCTCAGTTGTGTTTCTTTGAGATTTCCCCCCATATTCTACTCCCCGCTCTATTTGTCGTTTCCAATTCCCTGATTGATCTTGTCCCGCAGGCAGCTCCACAGTAGGTGCAGTATGGTGGAGCATTGATCGTAAGCTTCCTCCAAGCATGCAACACCAAGCTGGTCAGACTTGTATCACACTGCTTGTTTAACGAGTTAGCCTTTATTTGATTCACACATGCTAAAGCAACACAACTACCATTCAATTAAGATATCCCTGTTAGCCACCCATCTACCCCAGGCTTTTCTGTAGCAAATTGCGTGGGCCCAAGCTGGAACACACTGAAATGAACAGGTGCAATTTTCAATGCCAAGAATCACTGGTATCTTTCCCAATCAAACTTGTATACATGGTATCATAGCTTGTCTAGTTTGACTACAAAACTGCAAATAATTGTTTTATGTTTTTGGACGAGGCTTTATTCCAAACAAAAATGCTTACATTATGGATTAATGAATGACTGTAATAATTTAGTCTACCATGTATCCATTTAACAACAGGGGAAAAAGAAGTAGCCATTGGAGGAAAATGGGGTGGCTAAAGAACAGCACGTGGCTCAAGACCTGCAGAAAATGTAAAACCAAGCATACAAAATGAAACAATAATAATATAAGGTTACACTTTATCTACTATCTGTAGATGTTCTAAAGGTAAATACCGGTAAACTATTACAAACTATCAAAAAACAAATGTGATTACTGCTAAGGTTAAGGTTAGACATAGGTTTAGAAGAAGAGTAAGGGTTAGGATTAGGGATTGGATAATTTTTAAGGTTAGGGTGGTATTAGATAGTCTGTTTAGAGTCTGTAAAGGATTTTCAAATAAAGTGTTACCAAATGTAACACACAATCCTTACTCTGATTCAATCTATGGCTCAGTAACGTAATGACAGTAGTGAGCAGTTTTTTTGTTTAATCAGCTATTGCCATGTTAGCCTGTTCTGGCCTGCTGATGTAATGCTTTAGCTATAGTCGAAACAGAGTTATCGAGTCTCCATCCTGATTAATAGCTGAACAAGGGGCACTTAGTCAATACCAGGTAAACCCAAGGGAAGCAGGCTGATATTAAAGCAGTTTTGCTGGACTAGTGGAGATCCTACTTGTGGCATAGGGAGTAGCACAAACAAGACGTGTTATGGATCATGTGTGTGTATATGTGTATGTACAATTGTACAGTGTATTATTTCTGTATGTGTGCAGAGGTGTGAAAAGGACTTGAAAATTATACTCAAGCAGGATTAGAGACACTGTACTCTACTAACATTCACCTATTGGATTCATACTTCATGAAATGTCACAAAGAATCTGATATAAAATGTACTTAGGTATCAGAAGTAAATATGTCATCTAATGAAAGTAAAAGTAGAATCAATAAGGTAGCATGCATGTTGTTATTAGTAATGGACCTTCGACTAGTATGTATACGTTATAGAAACCTGAGTTACAGGGAAACATTTGGCTTTTATAAATTAATGTTATTACACGTTATTATGTAAAGCTACATGAGACATTAGGTGAATGATTATTAATAACATAATTACATTTACTGTATTTCGCAAAATAGTCCCAATGAAATTGGATATAATTTGAGCTGCTTTTGTTGTAAATGTGACCTTTTGGAAAATAAAAAATGCATGAAGCGTCTCATCAGCTGTAACGACCACCTCGACATCTGGATTTGTTTGGTGCTCTTCTTTCCCGGAGTTCTAGGGGAGACTATCCAGCGGGACTGATGGGCTTGTGTTTTAGGTTAGTTGTGCCTTTTACGCACAACTTATGTTTGCAGGACAGGTCTTTAGTTTGGGGTTGTGTTTTGCATTGATGTTTTATGTTAGCCCTATAATGGAGCCTGTAGTACCAGGCACATGTTCCATTTAGATTAGAGCACTATCTATCTCTATGCTCGTTATGCACACAGGTGCTTTTCATTTACGTTCATCTATTGTGTATATAACCCTGCCTTGTATTCTCATCCTTGTCGGATATTGTCCTGGAGTAGACGTATTTTTCTGTATGCTTACCTATTGTATTACGTATTTATCTGCAAGTCCTTTTGGATTAAACTATTTTGTCGGCACTGCACCTGCTTCCTCTTCTTATACGCTACATCAGCGAGAGAGTGAATACATCGTCTGAATGTTTTGTGTAATTTGTTAGAATTACCAATGGTTTTCTAGGAAACATAAAGAAAAATAATATTTTTTTGTATGTAAATGTAGTGAAGTAAATGTTTACAGTTGGCAGACATACATACAGTACGGTACATACACTCACCTAAAGGATTATTAGGAACACCATACTAATAGTGTGTTTGATGCCCTTTCGCCTTCAGAACTGCTTTAATTCTAAGTGGCATTGATTCAACAAGGTGCTGAAAGCATTCTTTAGAAATGTATTTTTTTTTTTATCTTTTATGGGAAGGATCAGCTTAAGTATTTGACATAGGTATTGTCTTTGTTCTAAAATATGCATCATTTCCAGTCCCACATTTTTAAAAATATTATTGTTGTCTATATTTTACCCCATCCTAACCTTTACCTGACCAATAGTTGAGACCAATGACATTTTAACATTTAGCTCTCGCTTATACATTTTATATTTTCCTCAATCATTATTTTTTATTTGATCAACTCTTTATTTAAGTTCAATATTGTCCATCTGTCTCTTAGCCAGAGCCATATTGGGTTTCTATTTGCCATGTGTATTTCTACTGTACTGTGATGCTTCACATAATTATGAAACCTTTCTATTGTTAATGACTCCACCAATTTGGAATTAAAGATAAATATATTTGCTAAAATAGTTATCATATTATTAATTGTCTGACTATTACATTTTAAGTCTCCAAGTATTGCTATTTGTAACGTTAATTCAATATAAATATTGCATTTATTCATCCATTCTTGTACCTGTGACCAAAAGTGTGCTACATATGGACAGTACCAAAAAAGATGATCTATAGATTCGGCCTCCTCAGAGCAAAATCTGCAGAGTTGGGAAGATTGAATTCCCCATGTATAGATTTCTATTTGTTGACAGTATTGTATATAATAATTTGAATTGAAATATTCTAATTTTTGAGTCTGGTGTTGTCTTGCGTATTAATCCAAAAGCGTTATGCCACGGGATTGGAACGTCAAAAATTTCTTCCTAGCTATTTTGTAATATATATGGAAAAGCAACCAATTTTTTTATTCTTAGATGGAATTGGTATATTTCTTTGTTTATCCGTATTTTCTTCATCCATGTGAGATCTTTGATACATGGTTGACAGACAAGATCAGACTTTTTCCCCTCTTGTACGTTCTTCTTCCAAGTATATGGTATTGCTGCAGTTAGTTGGTTTTATTTTTGTAGGGAGCAAACATTTCCATATGTTTTTGTTAACTGTATGTAAGGCTCACTCCACCGGCTTCATTTATAATGTCATTTACAAACATTATTCCTTTTCCAAACATCTTGTCAAAGTATACAGGCTTTTTATCAACTAGTATATGTGAATTTAGCCACAATAATTGTTGTAAAATCTGGTCCCTATTTTCAGGTGGATAAAATTGAAATTGCAACCAACTTTTCATGGCTTGTTTAAAAAATATTGACATCTTAGAAATGTTTTCCAATATCTGAAAATGATCAGTTGTAATTTGTAGAAATGGAAAGAGATCCTTACTGAACAAAGGGTGAACTACTCTTATTAGCTTACTAGAGAACCAATTAGGATTTAGGTAAACCTTTTGTATAACCAATGCTTTTAATGAAAGGTCCAAAGCTTTATTGTTCAATAGCTTTTGACCTCCGTGTTCATATTCATTATACAAATATGCCCTTTTAATTTTGTCTGGCTTACCATTACATATAAAGTTAAATATATTTTGTTCATATAGTTTAAAAAACATGTCATTGGGAGTAGGCAAAACCATAAGCATATATGTAAACTGCGATATAAAAAGATAGTTGATTAAGGTGATTTTCCCACAAATAGTTAGGTGCTGTCCTTTCCAGGGTAGCAATATTTTATCTAGTTTAGCTAGTTTTGTTAAATAATTCTCCTGAATACAACTCGATCTTTCATATGGTATATGTATACCCAGTATATCCACATCCCCGTCCGCCCACTTTATTGGTAATCTACACTGCAATGTAAAATTTGAATCTTTTAGTGCTCCAATACGTAATATAGTACACTTATTGTAATTCGATTTTAGTACAGATATGTTTGAAAAGGTATCAAGATCCTTTAGGAGGCTATTTAATGTTTCCAACTGTGGTTGTAAAAGGAAACATGAGTCATCGGCATACATAGATACCTTTGTTTGTAAGCCATGGATTTCCAGGCCCTTAATGTTGTTGTTAGTTCTGATTTTATTGGCTAACATTTCAATTGCAACAGTAAAAAGGTAAGCCGACAATGGACAGCCCTGCTTATCTCCTCTTGACAGATTAATATCTTGCGAGATATAGCCATTATTTAAAATTTTACATCTAGAGTTACTATACATAATTTTAACCCATTTTATAAGAGAGTTTCCGAAATTGAAATATTCCAAGCATTTATATATAAATTCCAATCGAACTTTATCAAAGGCTTTTTCAAAATCAGCTATCAAAATTAACTATGATAGTCCTGATAGTTCATAGTGTTCTATTGTTTCTAAACTTGTCTTATATTGTCTCCAATGTAATGTCCAGGCATGAAACCTGTCTGATTAGGATTAATAATATCCGATAAAACCTTTTTAATTCTAAGAGCTGTACATTTGGCTAATATTTTGGCATCACAGCATTGCAGTGTAAGAGGCCTCCAGTTTTTTTAAATATACATTCTTTAGAAATGTTGGCCCATATTGACAGGATAGCATCTTGCAGTTGATGGAGATTTGTGGGATGCACATCCAGGGCACGAAGCTCCCATTCCACCACATCCCAAAGATGCTCTATTGGGTTGAGATCTGGTGACTGTGGGGGCCATTTTAGTACAGTTAACTCATTGTCATGTTCAAGAAATCAATTTGAAATGATTCAAGCTTTGTGACATGGTGCATTATCCTGCTGGAAGTAGCCATCAGAGGATGGGTACATGGTGGCCATAAAGGGATGGACAATGTTCAGAAACAATGCTCTGGTAGGCCGTGGCATTTAAACGATGCCCAATTGGCACTAAGTGTGCCAAGAAAACATCCCCCAAAACCATTACACCACCACCACCAGCCTGCACAGTGGTAAAAAGGCATGATGGATCCATGTTCTTATTCTGTTTACGCCAAATTCTGACTCTACCATCTGAATGTCTCAACAGAAATCGAGACTCATCAGACTAGGCAACATTTTTCCAGTCTTCAACTGTCCAATTTTGGTAAGCTCTTGCAAAATGTAGCCTCTTTTTCCTATTTGTAGTGGAGATGAGTGGTACCCCGTGGGGTCTTCTGCTGTTGTAGCCCATCCGCCTCAAGGTTGTGCATGTTGTGGCTTCACAAATGCTTTGCTGCATACCTCGGTTGTAACAAGTGGTCATTTCAGTCAAAGTTGCTCTTCGATCAGCTTGAAGCAGTCGGCCCATTTTCCTCTGACCTCTAGCATCAACAAGGCATATTCGCCCACAGGACTGCCGCATACTGGATGTTTTTCCCTTTTCACACCATTCTTTGTAAACCCTAGAAATGGTTGTGCGTGAAAATCCCAGTAACTTAGCAGATTGTGAAATACTCAGACCGGCCCGTCTGGCACCAACAACCATGCCACGCTCAAAATTGCTTAAATCACCTTTCTTTCCCATTTTGACATTCCGTTTGGACTTCAGGAGATTGTCTTGACCAGAACCATACCCCTAAATACCTTGAAGCAACTGCGATGTGATTGGTTGAGTAGATAATTGCATTAATGAGAAATTGAATGGGTGTTCCTTATAATCCTTTAGGTGAGTGTATACACCACCCAAACAGTTCAGTAAATTTGACTTTTTATTTGTTAAAAACACTGACTGTATTTGTGCATGATTGCGTTTGTGTTTTTGTCTGTGTGTGTGTGTGTGTGTGATTGTGTGTGTGTGTTTAAAGGCATTGGGGGGGGGGGGGGAGCCACAAAGAAGTGTGCACGTCATACAGTAGGTGTTAGAAGGTAGTGTGTATATACAACATATTTGTATGAGAAAGCTAGTTAGTATTTTATGAAAACAGTAGTCAGTGTGTATGAAGAGAGTTACAGTGTCAGTGTTTTTCTTTAATAATGGTTAAGCATTACAGTAGCACCAACTCCTAACACCCATTGATTCAGCAACAAACAGAGTTATGTTTTATGAATACGGCACCTTGTAAATGACCTGAACCAGCATTTCTGCCACTAGAGCTCTCTTTTTACCCCCTTCCCTCACTCCCACCTTCACCCTTTCCCCGCTCTCCTTCCCTCACCTTCTCTCCCCCCGTTTTGTTGTACCCTACATGTCAGGCTAATTGAATATATCAAGGTTTTGTTAAGATGTGCCCTTATGGAAATCGTGTCAGCGACAGGCTTTGTAAGTCATGCTTGGGAGCACTGCCATGCATAACACAGGAGAACAAATAGGTATCATGAATTCACTACTGATTCAGACGTTTCAATTCGTAATCAGGTGAGACAAATGTTTATCGACACTGACAGATTCAAATAAGTATTTCTACATAGAAATTAATTTAACTTCTTAAACTTATAGGATTCGTCTTACAAACACTGTAAACACTGTAAACACTGTAAACACTGTAAATACTGTAAATACTGTAAACAGTGTAAACACTGTAAATACTGTAAATACTGTAAACACTGTAAACACTGTAAATACTCTAAACACTGTAAATACTGTAAACACTGTAAACACTGTAAACACTGTAAACACTGTAAATACTGTAAACACTGTAAACACTGTAAATACTGTAAATACTGTAAATACTGTAAACACTGTAAATACTGTAAATACTGTAAACACTGTAAACACTGTAAATACTCTAAACACTGTAAATACTGTAAACACTGTAAACACTGTAAACACTGTAAACACTGTAAATACTGTAAACACTGTAAATACTGTAAACACTGTAAATACTGTAAACACTGTAAATACTGTAAACACTGTATTTCTTAATATTTTAAGTGCCAGCTTACAAACACTGTGAATACTGTATTTCTTCATATTTTAAGTGCCAGCTTACAAACACTGTAAATACTGTATTTCTTCATATTTTAAGTGCCAGCTTACAAACACTGTAAATACTGTATTTCTTAATATTTTAAGTGCCAGCTTACAAACACTGTAAATACTGTATTTCTTAATATTTGAAGTACCAGCTTACAAACACTGTAAATACTGTATTTCTTAATATTTTAAGTGCCAGCTTACAAACACTGTAAATACTGTATTTCTTAATATTTTAAGTGCCAGCTTACAAACACTGTATATACTGTATTTCTTAATATTTTAAGTACAGTGCATAAATTCAAACAAAAGAAAAGTTGTATTTTGGTAGGAATACATCCTAAAGATCTGCATTTCATTGTGGCAGTTTAGTCAAAATAATCTATTTTACAACCATTGCGGTTGTCACACTCTCTGTGGCCATCATGTAGTGTGGGCGCCGGGACATCCCTTCCGTATCCATACAAGGACTTCCATTTCTTTCTCATCTTCTGATCATCACACACTTTATTACATTGCTTCATCAGTGTTGAGTATTCAGCCTTCCCCTGACTTTAGTCAAGCTGTTCCACTGTAGCTTTGTCTCTGGTCACTGAACTGGGCATTTGATTGTTTCTTATTTTGTTTCATTATATTAAACATTAAATTCAACTCTGCATGTGCTTCTGCTTCACTTCATCCAAGCTCCATGTGACAGGTGTCAGATAACTCCACACATTCCTCATGTCTCACATACGTGGGGTCAAAAACCCTTCTCGTTTCCTCACAAAACTCATACAAGACACACAATCCTATTAGTAACAAGTGAGACTGCCCCACCCTATGTGTTGCCTGTTTAAATGTTTATTAGTATTATTCTTAACCGGGGATTCAAAATCATAAATACTATATCCCCCTTAGTTTGGAAATTAATGCTACAACACTGAGTATTATTGTTTCCAAAATTTAAAGCACAGTATAGAACTGACTGCATAAATCCAGATCTTAACCTACACCTGAGGATAGGTTCAGAGACCTCAGTGCCGAGAATACTGTGTGTTTGTTTGTGTTTATTTTATTTTAAGTGTATGTTCTTTGGTTGATCTCTGGAGGCAAAGTGTTTTGTTTGTATTTTCTAAATGCAAGACAAACACACCTGTGGAGGTTGCTTCTCATATCATGCCGGTGAACTTTTAGGGATGGCTACAGGGCGCTTGCTGGGCGTTACCTAGCAACAGTGGGATACCGCTGCATGAGGACCTACTCTGTGTGACCAATTAAGCGAAGGCAGTGTGCACATGCGTACACAGGTCATTTTGGTGGATCTGCTGTTGTACAACTGTACGTACATACCGTATGCAGTTTTCCCATCAAATATGTTTTTTTTATTTTTACCATACATTTTGTTCACATACTGTAGTTTAGCACCAAATTTTTGCTTTCCAATACACCAAAGAGGTAATGTGTCACACGTTACTTTACATGTAAACATAGCAATGAACTTTGAACGTTTACATGTAAATGACATGAACTTTGAAACACTTACATTCTCTGAACTTAGAAGGATAGACCTCATTCCCCTACTGGCTTTTGTAGGATCATTGCTGAATCATAGAAGAGGTTAATTTAAGTCATGACCAGAGGCAGATTTCCTCCCGCCTCTTGGTTGTGTTGGATAATCCTTGAAGAGAGGTTTTTGTTCCAGGCTCAGCATGTCTTTGATTTGTTCTGCAACTAAGGCCCTGGGACATTGGCTTACCTCTCGGTCCTCTGTGATGATAACAGACATTTGTCAAACAGTAGGTACAGATGCGCTTGCATTTTTTTTCTAATCCTTTTTTCGAAATAATATTTACACTGTCAATCCAGTGTCTTCACTACAATATCCTTCAGATTTTGTTACTGTAGCTTGTTATTCATCAATACCACTTTTCACACATCATTCTCTAGTCCTATTTCCTGCATCCTAGAGCACAGCGTAGCCTACAGACATTTTCATTTATGGAATTAGAACAGGAAAATCTTAATAACGCAGCTTTTTGGATGGTCTGAAAGCTAATGCTGTTACGTTTTGGGAAATACATTTGGAATTATTTTAAGATTACAAGAAGAGAAATAGCTCAACCACTGACATTGGCTGCTAATTGAGACTTGAACAAAAAATCTATTTGGACATAATTTACCTTTTGTGATAACATTTGTGATTATATTTTCCCTTGTATGCACTTGGAATGATACACAAACTTGTGTCAATGACCTATATTGTGTTGAGCGTCGCTTAAAAATGTGATGTCTGTTTAAATATAATAATATCTAGAAGTTGGGATCACATATTGTAGAAACCGGCTGCTTTTTCAGAGTATAGCATTTTAAATATGCCTTTGAATTTGTACATCACCTAGAGCTCTTTAATTTGCTCTGTAAGCATTTTTTTTGCAATGGTAAAAAATGGCTTGGCCTCAGACAGCATGGTCTGTAGGTCCTTGGGCAGGGATTTCTCCTCAAAGGTTTGAAATTTGTACAGTTGACAATTTGTGGTATTGATTTTTAATCAACATATACAGAGTTGGACAAAATAATATAAATGGAAAGTAGGGTTGCTTATTGTAAGCACTTTCCTTAATCGATCATTGATAACGTTAACAATCAACCATTGATTAATCGTAATTAAAATGTAACGTAAAACAAACTATAGAAATTTTAAAGGACTCTTAGTTCCGGCAATATTATAGCCAAAGCCGCAGTAAAATGTTACAGGGCTAAATGCTGTTCCCGATTATGCTAACAAGACAGCTGCTGTATTGAACGTTTAAACCACTACGTGATTTTAGCGACGATTTAGCTGTCCCAGACACATTTTTTATGGTCTGCGACAAATCTCCCAGATCCGTGCCAAATCACTGCTAGCTCCCATCACCAAAGTATGAGCAGTTCGGTAACACATCTTTGCTAGTGTTTGTGTTGTCCCAGACGCCCTGATTTTTTTCTGGCTTGTTTGATTTTTTCGCTTGTCATAAGGGGTTTTTTGAAACCCGTGAGGAGCTGTAGCCATTGAGAGTGCAGAAAACTTCAAGTTTTCGATTATACATTTGAAATTGGCACAGATACAGGCAGTATTCTATTTCATAGTACACATAAGAAGAGTCTCCAAAATGCAAGCACAATATGTATATTATGCAGTCTACTCAACCAGCAAGTGCATGGGGAAGAGAGAAAGATTGATTAATGTTGTTGTTTTTTATCTAGACCAGAGAACCGTGCAATAAAAGTCGGAATCCGTGATCTCCTTCCATGCCTCCGTTTTGTTGGTGGCGTTAAAACCACTGATTACACTACTAAATATTATGCCTCGTTTGGCATTTACCTGTTGCAGTAGAATGTCTATCTCAGAATTAATGAAGTTCTTTTTTTGTTTGTGCGTCTTTTGGACATTCTCCAAATTTTCTTGCACACGGCCCTGAAGTGTCATTTCCTTATATGGGAATTTGCAGGGCGTTTTCTTATTCAAATTAGAAACAACTGGTACACACTTTCAATTACGAAGACGTGGGATTCATCAATCCTAAGGACACAGGTGCAAACAATTCTGTTGTTTGAGAACATGTCATGAATCCGACATAAACTTTTCTTAGGAAGTTTATTAAGAAGGAAGTTTACTAATCTTCCTGGATGTGGACGAAAGACAAAAATTTACCAAAGACTGCAACAAAGGATTGTTTGAATGGTGGATAAAGAATCTTGATCAACCTCCAGACAAATTGAAGCTGACCTTCAGGCACAGGGTACAAATGTGTCAGCTTGCACCATACGTTGACATCTGAATGAAAAAGGACGCTATGGTAGGAGACCAAGGAGCAACCCACTGCTGACACAGAAACATAAAAAACTCAGATTGCAGTTTGCCAAAACTTACCTAGCCAAAATCCTTTTGGGAGAATGTGCTGTGGACAGATAAAATAAAATTACAGCTTATGTGTAAAGCAAATCATTCTACTATTTTTGGAAAAATAAATTAGGGTTTTAACCCTTCTTGATCTATTGATGCTCTTAGAGCGTCAAACGCGATTATCTCGCGAACAGTGCATACTAGCAACTAATTATCAGTTATCAGCATTGGAAAGAGGAGAATCACACGCAAATAGTGAGTGGTGGCTCATCTCTGTGGCTTCATCAGAGACGGAGATATCGTGCCTCAAACCTGACAATGGTCTTTCTATTTGACTAAATATCACAGACAGGAAGTAGGAAGTGAAAATGACAAAATAACAAATGTACAATGATGTAGGATATCATCCTGCATAAATCAACCATTTTTGGAGTTGGGATTTAGCTGGATTTTTAAAACGTGGAGAAATCAAGTTAGAAATGAGTGCAGTATTTTGACGTTGACTTGTTTGTATGGCCCCCCAACATCGCACACTGGTCCAGGAGCTCAGGGGCTTGACTAAATCCAATAAAAAGCCTTATTCATCATGTTTTACATGCTTTTACACATAAAAAACAACTAAATATACATACATTCTTTAATTTTTTGGGATAAATATAAAAAATATAATATTCGCTGACACAGGATGTTTGATTTCATTCATTCATGTTGTAACCATGGGTCTTCTGAGTCAACATTGTGCCAGGCGGACTTAAGCCCCCCAAGACCCTGGAGGGTTAAGGAAAATAATACAATACCTACCGTCAAACATGGTTTGGGTTCACTGATATTTTGGGGTTGCTTTGCTGCTTCAGGCACTGGATGTCTTGACTGTGTGCATGGCATTATGAAATCTGAGCACCCAGAAAAGGTTCAGGACAAAGCGCTGGAGAGTTCTGAACTGGCCATCAATGAGTCCAGATCTCAATCCCATATAGCACCTCTGGAGATCTCAAAATGGAACCCTTCCAATCTGAGAGACCTGGAGCAGTTGGCGAGAAAATAGTGGTCCAAAAGTCCAGTAGAGAGGTGTAAGAAACTCATTGGTTACAGGAATTGATTGATTTCAGTTATTTTATCCAAGGGGTGTGTTACCAAATATTAAATTGAGGGTGCCACCAATTTCGTCCAGTCCATTTTTGGAGTTTTGCGTGGAATGTGTCAGATTTGACCAACAAAAGTAATTAACATGAGAATGCCTAAACATTTGTCCAACTCTAACAAGGGACAACGAAGTTGTGCATTATCTGACAGAAATGCAGGGGTACCTAATTTTCATTTGTTTGCTTCAACTACAAAAATTGCATAGTGTACAGTTAAGAAACAGTTAGCAATGCAGTTGTATAATACATTTTTGGGTGATTTCTCTGGATTTTTTTCACTTCCCAATTCCTTCTCTAATCATGCCTTGATGGCAGCTCCGCAACTCTTTGTACAGCTCTTGTACATGGTTCATCCAACCACATGTCGTCGGATCCACTAATTATTTTCACGTCCAACAAGGAAGCCTTTAGTCGGATCATGCACGGGATGATTGCGTTCACCAACTATAATTCTGTAATTTAATTTACAGGCGCCCAATCTGAACACAAGGAGTCCCTGGAGATAGATGGTCCAAAATCCCATGGAGCACCTTTTCAATAGGGCACTGCCTCTTGGAGGAGGCCCAGGGATAGTCAGAGATACAATGCAGTGACTTAGCCCACTACGCCATGTGGACTCCACTCAGTTATATTATATGATTGAATTGTTGATCAACAATTAATAGACATTTTCTGGGGTGACAATTAATGTTAGAGATAAGGAAAATTATTTTTACAAACTTTGGCAGGCAAAGGACCGTTGGAAGCTGACATATAGATAAAGGCAGAAAATTAGAGGGCAGATAGTGCTAAACTGAATCCATTTCAAACACTTATTATTATCATTAATATAGGTGTTTCATGTGGTAGGTGAGGGCTGGCAGCCTGCTGTGTGCTGCTATTGGTACTGGTACCTTCCTGAGTCTGCTCCTGACCTTTATTTAGTTCTGGTTGGGTAGACACACTCATTTCTGTTGAGTCACATGACTCTGAACAAGCTCTTTTGCTCAATGGTGTAATGGTTTCTGGATAAGTGGGTATGCTTTTATGCCCCCCAAACCAAGAACAAATTGAAGGTGCCCTTTATAAATCTAATCCCTAATCTGACTAGGTAAATAACTTTATTCTGTCCTTGAGCATGGCAGTTAACCCTAAATGCTCCAAGGGTTCTCATTTTTGCAGCAGTACGCACATTCAAAGCATTTTTTGAGAGTTTGTTGGTAAATAGGAAGGAGTTTGATGAGGGTAGCATGGGTAGGTGTGTGGAGAGGTATGTTGTGCAGGGTTTTTGTAAGTTTGTGCAGCTGTACACTGATGGGTCAAAGGATTCGACCACTGGACGGGTTGGTGTGGGTGTGTATGTGCCTGAATGTAATGTGCAGGTGGTCAAGAGGGTCCCGGGTCAGGTGTCGGTGTACACAGCGGAGATTGTGGCTGTGATTCTTGGGTTGAGGTGTGTGGAGGAGGTGAGGCCTATGAGAGTGATGGTGTGTTCAGACTCAGCGGCGGTGTTAGGCAGCATACGGTGTGGTAGGTCAGATAGGGGTGATGTGTTGTTGGAGCTGATGGTGTTGTTATTGTTGGTGTTAGAGGGGATGGGGTGGTGGTTAGGTTTTGTTGGGTGCCAGCTCATGTGGGGGTGGAGGGTAACGAAGTGGCAGATGGGCTGGCTAAGAGTGCATGTAGGAAGGATAGGGTGAATGTGGAGGTACCGTTGGGCCAGGGGGAAGTTAAAGGACAATTCTGGCGTTAAATAACCCTAGGGGTTAATAAGACATAGGTACCGAGTTGACCGTTCTCTGGGATTTGTTTTCATGCTAATCGAATGTGCCCAGTTTTAGTGCAAACTGATAATTACCTTATAACACTAGTTGTGAGGGCATGAATTAAGTAAAAAGAAATAGCTATTTTATACCACTAACAAGGCTCAAAATAGCACCACACTTCCATGGTAGCACAATGAGAGTCCCTACATGCAAACCGAAGCATTGAGAACTTTGTAAGTGTACAGACAGATTTTTAAAAATATCTTTAAAAAAGACAGTACCGTTCGTGTATACAGGCAGACTCCCATCTTGGGAAAACAGACTTGACCAGTCGAACCAGAAACGCTGTGCTACGTGGAGAAACAGGGACTATGGGGTGTGGGAGAGAAGAAGTGTTGTGATGTAGGTTGAGGTTAGAGCACACAGGGTTAAATTCATCGTTAAAGGTGGTGGGTAGGCATGAGACTGGTCTGTTTGATGGGTGTGTAGTGGAGGAAACGGTGGAACATCTGTTGTTGTATTGGGGGAAGTATGATGTTGAGAGGGAACTGTTGGATGTGAAGGTTAGGGGGAGGGTAGGAAGTGGGATATGGGAGGGTTGTTGGGGGATGGGAAGGGGAGTTGGGCGGTGTCAAGGGCTGTATTTAAATTTCTTAGGGTGACTGGTTTAGGCTTGGAGAATATGAATTTGGTGGGGCATGACCGGCCTCACACTAGAGTACATTAGGTGGCAGTGTATGCACCTTTTAAGTCAGTTGCAATCTGCCATAATTCAACCAAGAAGAAGTGAGGGTTGACGGTGACCAATGAGGACAAAGGTATTGTTTTCAAATTTCCACTGTGTGTCCATGTTCAGATGGTTGACAACTTTCAGTATAGAATCTAAAATGTTCTGGTAATGTTTATTTAACACATCACGCGATGGAATTGTTTTACACGATTCACCCGGAATGGAAACGTTACAAGGCAGGAATGGAAACAACAACAACCATAAATCAAGCTGTAACATAGCTGTTAACTAGCCACCAATCTTATTGTCTACCAGCGCCAGTATAGTTGTTTTTCAACTAATTAGTTAACTTTAAACACACAATAAGGTTAAGCGTGACAACGCATTTGCCTCTGGCTTTCGATTCCACCTTAAATGCCTGTTTCAGCTATTGAGCTGGATTTTATCCATAATTCCACAATAGGTATGGACATATGGGGCATCAATGGAAAGGTGAGGAGCTGTAGTACGTGAATCAGGTGACACATTCAACGGGAAACCATATTTGGCCATTAGGGGGCAGTGCAAATTCAGGAATTGTTGCAATAACATTGACAAAATCTAGATTTTTGGGTTAAATCTTTTCTCCACAATCTCACAGTAGATATGGACATATGGGGTATCAACGGAAAGGTGAGGAGCTGTAGTATGTGAATTAGGTGACAATTTCAACTGGAAACCATATTTGGCCAAATCTATTGTGGAAATTCCTGTTGAACGTGTCACTTTCCCCTGCCCACACTCCAAAAACGTTGGGCCAGTGGATTGTTTGTAACATGACATTTTTCATTTATTAACACTTATTATTTGGACACTAATTAGTTAAATATAAATGTTGTCCAGATATGAATTTGTCCAAACACGGAAAAAACAAATTACCTTATTATTGTGTAGATTGGATTTGGATTACAGCTGGTGTTACTGTACGATTAATGTTGACATTGTCAATTTATTGTCCTTATTCATATGCAAGCTTATTCATATACAGCTAGTCACCAAAAAGAACTGACCACTGAGGAGAAACTGCAGAGTACTGGTGCTACTAAGGACATGATGTCTGATGTGGAGATGGATGGACCCCAGAGGACCACAGCTGGTTCTTAGTGACCTCCTCTTGAGCTGGATTACCTTTGATGGAGCAAAGAAGCATAGCCAAGTGCACTTATGTGTGATTTTACACATGGAACATGCCACACACTGGCTCAAATCCTTAAGCTTGTATTTCATGCTTTTAACACATGACAAAATGAATAAGCAGGAAAAATGGGCAAACATAATGATTTGAGCAACTCTAACAAGGGACAAATTGTGATGGCTAGACGACTGGGTCAGAGCATCTTCCAAATCTGCAGCACTTGTGGGGTGTTCCTGGTTTGCAGTGGGCAGTACATATCAAAAGTGGTCCAAGGAAGATAAAGCGGTGAACCAGCGACAGGGTCATGGGTAGCCAAAGCTCATTGATGCACGTGGGGAGCAAAGGCTGGGCACAGTTTGTTGCGTATGGGGTTAACGTTTTTGTGGCAGAAGGGGGACCTACTGTACACAATATTAAGCAGGTGGTCAAAATGTTATGGCTGATCAGTGTATACTTAATCATCCTCTTCCCTTTATAATCTGCACTAGATGCTCATTAATTTTATATTTGTTGAAATATTACTGTGCATAAACCACAGATACTGTACATACTGTATATTTTGTCTAATATCACTGTTTACATATTGCAAATTTAATTTAATTTTAATTTTTTTAATTTAACCAGGTAAGTTGACTAAGAACAATTTCTTATTTACAGCAACGACCTGGGAGCAATTAGGGTAAAGTGTCTTGCCCAAGGACACAACAACATTTGGCTCAGTCGGGAATCGAACTGGCAACCTTCTGACTACAAGCCTGACTCCCTACCCACTGAGCCATCTGTGCCCCAAATATATTTGGTCATCCTGTATTTCTTCCCATCTGCACTATTTTATGCACCTTTACTACTTTTTTTGCACAGGCTGGTTTAGAAGCTTAACAGCATTTCATGTTTTTTTAGACAATGTGCAATGACAAAGTTGAATCTAATAGAAGTGTCCTGGACACATTTCCTATCTGGCCCTCATACGATCATGGCACCTTGATAAATCCTGTATTAATGTACTAGTTTTCCTGTATTGTGTATTGTCTTCACATTAATGTTTTTGATATTTCACCTGGTTTCCTTATCCTGGAAATAGTTTTATTTCTGTATGTGGGGAAATGTGAGTAAGCAGCTTGACTTTAAATGTTTTATAAAATCTACTTTTTGATTTCTGTTTGATCTGACTGTTTACATGACATGTTTAAAAACAAAAGCATTTTTATAATATAACTTCATCTGGCTGAATTCTCATTGGGGTGTGGGAGGAACATTGGGGGGGTGCATTGGGACCATTAAGGGCGGGGCTATAATCTCCCCTGAAAGCATTTCACACATCAGTGGGGGGTCCAGTTGTAAATGGTGAGCTGTGTTTATCAATGCTGATCCCTTGAATGCTGATTTGTAGTGCTGTGGTTCCTCTTCGTGGTCTGTAGGTGTTGGTATTGGCCTGTAATTGGCCACACTCCCAAGAGTTCAAAAGACCACTAAGACCAGTAATCAGGGGTATTTGGTGCAGTGTGATTCAATGGGATGGAGTTGACCGGGTCTGTGTTTAGTAAAGCAGTAATCTCAATCCCAGACACTTCTGCTCAATCCACTCTCACTCGTTCTCATTATTTTTATCAGTGAAACAACCGCTCTCTTGAATCTGTTCCAATGTGCATTGTGCGTTGCCAGTTCATGCTTAATTCACGCATATCCCCACCCTTTTACAGACAGCTGAGCTGCGCTTAAAATGTGAGTACAAGTATAGTAATGTACTAAACTAATTGACACACATCGATTTTCATCAGTCAGTGTGCCCTAAGTAAAGGAGTTTACGGGCTCCCAGCAAAAGGTGTTTTGTTAGTGGTTAATGTCCATTGGAATTAAAAGCTAAAATGCATTACCCAGGGGTGCACTAAGGGACAGTAATACAGAAAATGCAGAAGGCTATAGACTGTCAAAGACACAGACCGGTCCATGTAATTATAGTCATTGGAGATGGACAATGAAGCATACCGGGAGTTTATGACAAGTGCTGATATGCACCAAAGTCTCCTGGTATGCTAAATTGTAAAATGAACTCCTGGTACCTGTACCTACTGGCCCATTTCAAGCAGTGGGTGTATCTGCAGGGATAACATTAGGTTGGTAGTATACTGGGGTGGACAAAAATATATTTCTGTCTATATATTAATTTCAATCAACTTATTAGGATGAACTAGGCCACTCTGTGCTTTCAGATCAGCTACAGTACCATACTTGGAAGTCCTGAACTGTGTGTAGTTGGATACGGAACTGATACTCCAGACGAACAGCCTCCAGTTATTTTAGGGATGAAAGCAATGAAAATGTACTTCACATTCTTTGATTCAGAACTTCCCATAAAGGGTGAATAATTTGTCTGATATATGAAGTATTATATAGGGGCAAATGAGATGAGTTATGCTATTATAGGTGATCATAAAACATGTTGTTATTTCCCACTTAACTCTAGCTGTCAATTGGAGTAACAAGTATGGTATGAGTAGCTAAACTAATAGATCAGAACCTCAGTTCTCCAATCAGCTCAGCCCTTCTTTTACAGTATTTTCTCATGTAATATTAATCTGTGTATTTCTGTGTCTGTGCTCACATCCAAGCAGCTCACCTTTATTTTAATGTTGCTATTTTTAGGGAAACATGTTGAAAGGTCAGGTTTGGTATCGGTTGGAAAACAGTGAATGTGCAACCCCATAGAAAAATATGGCAACCAATGCACAAATAAACATTCACTGGTAATCAACCTTAAGGATATAAACAAAGCATCTCAAATTCATTTTGAATATTGATGTTATTCCGCCTTCCAGAATCTGATATTTTCTGAATATGAGTCATCCATCAATGATATTGTTTTAATTGTTAAACTAAAAATAACAACCTCTATTGAAGTGAATATCAATGTCATTTAACTGTTGTAGTTCACTTCTAAGTGGTTAAGTCTTAAGGATTAACACATAAAACAAAGTGTTCAGAAATTAATTGAGAGGAATTTTATGGAAATTTGTAATGCCAAATGTTATGTGAAAGTAGTAGTTTTAAACTGTTGTAGTTCTCTTCTGAAGGTGTAGGTGTTAAGGTCTAGAGTAGTGTTAAAACAAACAAAACAAGGTGTTTAGACATTCTTTCTTGCTATGGTTTAGCCTGGCTGAAAAAAGAGCTGTGACTGAGTGGTCTGGACAGGAGCCTATGCTAATTACAGCACTAGCTCCAAGAATGTGGTTGCATTTTGATTGGTTCCATATTCACTAGATATTTGGGGAGGTGGATTTGAGACGCTAGGGGAGGAAGGCACTAGGGGAGGTGGACGCGAGACACTAGGAGAGGAAGACACTGGGGGAGGTGGACTCGAGACACTAGGAGAGGAAGACACTGGGGGAGGTGGACTCGAGACACTAGGAGAGAAAGGCACTGGGGGGGTGGACTCGAGACACTAGGAGAGGAAGGCACTGGGGGAAAAGGACTTGAGGCACAAGGGGAGGAAGGCACTGGGGGAAAAGGACTCGAGGCACAAGGGGAGGAAGGCACTGGGGGAAAAGGACTCGAGGCACTAGGGGA
>JACXGM010008448.1:9873-23627 GCA_016801145.1 Umbra pygmaea | reverse complement strand
AAATAACTGAAGAAAAAACATAAAGTACTATTGTCTTCCTTTCTCTGCCCTTATCTCTCTGTCCCACAGACACACTCACAGACACACTCACAGACACACTCACAGACACACTCACAGACACACTCACAGACACACTCACAGACACACTCACAGACACACTCACAGACACACTCACAGACACACTCACAGACACACACACAGACACACACACAGTCATGCAAGTCACCAGAAGGCCACAGTTACTCAAGTCAGCAGCAGTGCTCACTCTCACATTCTGTCCAACTACATCTCATGACCCCAGAAACCTTCTGCCTGCTTACTAAGTGTACATGCCACATTTTGTACAGTTAATGGAGTCGGTGTGGATTTGCTTTGCTTCTGAACAATATTAAAAAGCTGAAAGGTGTTTCACTTCTCTCCATGACATAGGATGCTACAGAACGAGTAACATCTTTTCCTTCGCACAAGTTTCGTGAAAAACATCAAACAAAACCCTTTGGTGTGATTCACTTGGATCTGTAGCGTACAATTGTGCAGTATGTCTGAAAAGTACACTCATTACAACACCACACTAATTGACCTGCGATGGTGACACGTACGGGAATTTATTGACTGTTAGAGACAGTTTGCATCCCTACACTGAACTGCCTTTCACAGATGGTGTTGTCTTCCCAGGGTCTCAATCTGACATGCAATCTGACATTCAGGTTCCCACCAAGCCCTGGCACAGTTGTGCGAACGCACCATTTCCCTCTGTTTTTCTGTGAAGTCTGTTGGATAGAAGGGAAGAGGAGATGCAGGGAGGAAATGGTTTGGTAGTGGTCACTGAGTAGCTGTTGAGGCCCCCTTCTTCTGTTCAGCCTACTCTAGAATTAGAAAGCGTTTTGTCTTTGTATCCTGAAGGGGCCCGGCTCACTGATAAAACAAGGAACTTTTTCCATGGATTAATTTTTTAAGTCTTATCTGCAGGGCACATCTAGGATTGTGGGATCCCCCGTCTGGCTGTTTTCTGTCTCTTCTGTCTCCGTGTGTGTTCTCTCTCGTCATCTCTCTCTATGTCTTGCGTTCGCACGCCCAGCTGGTTAAAATGGCCGCTGGCTGAATAAATGTGTACATACCAGCCCAGGGGAAAGAAGAGGGAAAGCTGGAAATGCTGGAGGCATGTTTAAAAGATTATAAATTCCAACAGCCTGGCATCGTCTCAGTTTCCCAGTTTTCCCTCAAATACAAATACCTGTCTTTCATTCCTGCTCTTGAACATGGAAATCCTGTCAGACTTGGAGCACTGGCTCTCCGTGGTTGTTCAACAGTAAAACAGTTAAACGCTTGCTCACAAGCTAGTTAGTCGAAATCCTTCACCCGACCAAACATAAGTTTTAGGCAGGCCATGGGGAGCAATATGTTCACTCAGTCAGTCGTAAAAGTGTGCTTCTGTAAACAACAAGAACTATCAGTTACAGAAAAACGAAATTATCCCCTCGTTCTGTGGAGACCCAAACAAAATACCAGTACAAGTAGTTATTATGAAAGCTGTTACTTCCAATGAACTTGCAACATTTATGATTCCAGAACAATGATTGGGAACAACATAAATATATTTAGAGGTGGAATAGTAATGGAATGATTCTGAAATAGTCATTGAGCAATTAAAGTAATCCGGGTGTCAGTTTATTTGGAAATGCTAATATTGCTAAGAGATGATAAACCATTTTAGTCATATACATATTAAGATTTTGTTATTAAACCTGACAACTATTCTTAGTGGGGTTGTTTAATCAAATGTCTGTCCAAGTGAATTAGACATAAAGGACAGAAACGTGCAGATATAAACCCAAGGGTGAGGGGGGGGTTTATTTCCTTTCAGGAAAGATTTATAACAGATTATTGTCTGGGGAGTTTCTTCTGCCAGTCTTTTTTTTGCTCTATTTCTGAACTAACGAACCATGGGTGCAACGAGGCGCGGGCTTCTGAAGAAAGAGTAGTCAATGAGGCCTTGCGAGAAAATGTCTCTCCCTGTGTCCATGTAAGCGTGTGTGTGCGGGTGTTTGTGCATGTGTAAGTGTGTGTGAGTGCTTGCACATTATGCTCATCATATATCATGATATATACAACTTATAAAGTATGGGATTGTACTGCACTGAATGTGTGTGTGTGTAAGACCATCTAGATGAGAGTGATTATGGTACAGAGTTTTATTCTCATGGGACGGGAGAGGAAGCCTCAGTGAACCATGTTGAGTACTGAGTAGTCAGGCTGTCCCACCACATATGTTTAACTCACTTCCCTGGCTCTCACTTTTCACTGCCAGGCAAAAGGATGTCCACGACGAAAGCAGCTGTTTCTTATCTAGTTGTTCGCTATGCAGCTCCATTCATAGATGATGATACCCCATTTACTCTAGACTGCTCCAAATTCAATTGGTCAGCTAAAAGATACAGGATCGGCAACAGAACCCAGCTGGTACTGCTTGTGACCTGAAAGGCTAATTGCTAGGAGTGGAAACGAAACACACACACACACACAGAAATGTGGTTTTGAGAGGCTACGCAGCTATGCTACGGATCCTGACGGAGCGAGAGAGGGGGAGACTTGGCGTTGAGGAACCTGGGGAAGACATTTCAGCTCGGTTTCAGCTCGGTTTACATTTCCCCGGTCCAGCCTGGGCCTGCTCCACAAACTAATAGCTTCCAGAACATATCGGATCATGACATCATACTAGATCACTCCAACTGCCACTCTGCTGCTAAACTTCTCTTTGAAATACTTCAATACCTGTACTGTATATTCAGCTCCTTTAAAAGGAGTGTATATATGCTACATGAAAAGTTATGCAACATATTGTTTACTGTTTGTTTTTTTTAAACAGGCCCAAATGAAGCAGTTGTTGGGACAATGAAGCAATTATGTTAAATGGGTTCATTTTGGTTGCTTATCGTCATTGTAGCTTCATATTTTAATTGTTATTTTTTGCTACATTATTTTCTACTTTTCCCATTGTTGCCCCTGGCATTTTAAGGATTATACAGTCTAAAGGCTGAAGAACATACCACTTAAAAATAACGTCCGCTCATAAAAGTTAATCCTGTAGAGTTGTCTAGTGAGTGACAGAGGAGACTAAATGATTTATGTGAGACACAAATAAAGCTTCAGTTGAACACATTCCCAGTAACTTTGGAATCAATGATATAGTATGTTGAAACTGTGGCAAGCCTGAAATATTATGCTGCAGCTTGCATGGAATTAGCTGTTATTGTTGTTTCCAGACAGTTTCATATTAGTAGACATGGTAAAAACATCAACAACACCAACACTACCTCACATTTCCAATGCAATGGGGTTTACTGCGTGCTGTTGAGAATCCAATTGTTGGATAAAACTTGAATGTTAGCATGTGCATTTCTATTCAAATCAGGCTTAAATTTGGTTGTCAGTTGAGTAGTAACCCATACAGCTGAGCTCCATGGTACATTGTAATTCTTTTTGATGTTTGCCATCCTTTTGAAAAGCTATCCAAACCTCAGTTAACAGCCTTGGCGTGCTGGAGAAAAAGTGACGGCCCTGCCTGCTGTAGACTGCTCCATCTCTCCTGCTTTTACTCTCACACTTAATTTGTCAGGCACATCAACATCCCGCGGACATACAGACCCGGGTTTAAATAGTATTTGTATTCTTTCAACATTCGGGAAGTGGCAGAGACTTTGGATAGGATTTGGACGTCTGGTTTGAGCCAATCAAGCTCAATAAAGAAGGATGTGATTATTTAAGCGATGTTAAATCAGATTTGAACTCGGGTACATCCATCTTGGCACATGACACATATATCACACTGACACCAGTGGGCCAATAGGAAGCATGGCGTCAAACTTATACAGCTGTCATCAATGTTTGGTCGCATTTGAAAGAAATTAGGGACTTATTTAGGGGCTAATGCAAGGGGCTAATTTAACTTTCTCTTAGAAAATTGTTGAAAAGAATAAAAGGAAACTAACCCAAATTTCACTTCAAATCATTCCCAGTCATGGTAATGTTTAGCTATACTTCGTTTAGTTTTCTGGGTTTTTTCCCGGGCTGTTCATATGGCTTATCTATGCAGAAAGTAGGTGAAGCATCTTTACATCCTAAAAAGCAGTTAAATGAAAAAAGAAACAAAGAGGTTTCAGGCTGGGGCATGTCATGGAGTTTTTCAAGTTCAGCCTTTCTCATCGTCAGTCTTCTTGACTGCTTGTTTAACAAATTGGCTCCAGGATACAGGAAACGCCAAACCGTGAGCTGAGCAAGGCAGACTGAGGCGCAGATGGCTCAATGGTAAGGGAGTCAGTCAGGCTTGTAGTTGGAAGGTTGCTGGTTTGATTCTCAACTGTGTCAAATGTTGTTGTGTTCTTGGGCTAGGCACTTTACCCTAAGTTGCTCCGTGGGAATGTTCCTGTATTAACTGTAAGTTGCTCTGGATAAGAGCGTCAGCTAAATGACTAAAAGGAGCCCCGAATTGCCTCCTATTCCCTTTATAAACCTCTAATCCTGGCCAGGACTCTTGGGGCTCTGGTCAAAAATAGTGCACTACATAGTGAACGCAGGGTCTTTTGGAATGCACACTAGGTCCAAGCCTTACAGTCTCCATCTTGCTGGTGTCTAGTTCCTTTAATAAAAAGGGTACATATAAATATATGGAATTCCAGGGGCTGAAGACAGAGAGGGGACCAGGAATGTCTCTCAAGCAACACAATCCTCAAGCAAGATATGAGATCCATGGAGAATTGGGTCGTTTCTGCAGAGCTCTGGGGCTTCCCGTGTGCTGTCGTCTGGTGTGCTCCAGAGTTTAACAGAACCACACGTCTCACAGGGGTTGAATGTGGGGTCTGGCAACTGGGAGAAGCGAGCGGCTCATCGGCCATCCATCTTTGGGACGGAGTGAAATTGAGTGAGATGATGAGTCCACAGGAAAGAGAGTCTGAGTGCCCGGTGGAGGCCTGGGGAGCTCATGACTGGTCACAGCCCAGAGCCCAGTGGTGCCGAGAGGGGTGTCAGTATCGCACACAAAACCCCAAATCAACCCTGGTCTGTTTCTGATTAAAACTGTGGTCGGCCAGTGCTAGGCTCCCAAGTACATCCTCCTGGAAGAGAGAGAATGGAGAGGGTGGAGAGAGAGTAAGAGACGGAGGGGGAGAGGAAAGATGGTAAGAGACAAAGGAAACAAATTTTGGAAACATAGGGAAACAAATTTTGGAAACCAGCGATTTCGTCCAGGGGAGGGGTTTGTAGCCCTCCACTCGATGAATGGTGCCTCGTCTGTCCACAGTGTTATCTCCTTGTTATCTGTAATTGAGCCGACAGGGGCCATTTCCTCTGGAGAATGGGGCTTAGGTCTAATAGTGATGACTCACAGCTTGGGGGTTCTTTCCTGCTATCACCACAAAACCGCTCAGCCAATGCTAGTAGTGAAAGACAATACCCAATACTGCCCCAGTTTCTCTCTCCGTGCAGTCGCTTCAAATGGAACCGAACCACATAAACCGAGCCTCTTGGATCTCCAGTTCTAATCAGTTGCCAGTGGCCTGGAAAATTCAGGCAAACGCCATAATGACAGTCTTAGGTCTTGTTCATGTAAGAGAACACCAAAGTGAGTAAACACAGCACTGTAAACATGATGTCGGCTTCCATAGGAAACTGGAGAGAGAGAAAGAAACAGAAAGAGATGAGAACGAGACAGAGAGACGGAGGGAGAGAAAGAAACAGAAAGAGATGAGAACGAGATAGAGAGACGGAGGGAGAGAAAGAAACAGAAAGAGATGAGAACGAGATAGAGAGACGGAGGGAGAGAAAGAAACAGAAAGAGATGAGAACGAGATAGAGAGACGGAGAGAGAGAAAGAGACAGAAAGAGATGAGAACGAGATAGAGAGACGGAGAGATAGAAAGAAACAGAAAGAGATGAGAACGAGACAGAGAGACGGAGGGAGAGAAAGAAACAGAAAGAGATGAGAACGAGACAGAGAGACGGAGGGAGAGAATGCAGGATGAATACAAAGAGAAGAGGTTTGTGGAGACTTTGATATGGCAACATGCTCAGATGGTAAAAGCCAAGGATGGAATGCACTCCTATCGTTGTGACCTGGACTGAGGTCTGCTTTTGGGGCTTATCAGTGATTAGAGATCGGTGTGTGTTTGTGTGTTTGTGTTTGTTAAAGTGTGGGTGGGGAACGCGAGAGTGAGACAGTGCAGGGGGCAACAAGACGACAGCCTGAAGGAATGAGGGGGGGCACATCCGAGCTAGCAAAGGCTTTTAAATTTATCCTGCAGCCATTAGGGTTGTCTGTTTGTTTTCTAGAAGTGGATACTGGATAGATTATAATTCATAAACCAGTCAGAATTATTGGTCACTTTGTGGTTGGAGCCAATAAAGCTGCGTAGCCGAAGAGCTGAAGCAGTGAAATAAATTGGGCTGACGCTTTAAAGTTTTAGGGTTCTTGGCAAAGAACTGGAAATGGGTTCAGTTCACAAAAGAAACAGCTAAAATACTTAAAAACCATGGTTGTGAAAAATGGGCCTAAACAAAGCTGAGGTTCTTAGAATCAGTAGTGTACTGCTTTCTCTTCTTGACAACTGTCTCTATCTACATGGACTCAGATATTGAGATATGAGACAAAACCACTGAGTACGTTGAAAGTCCCAGTCACTAATTCATACCAGTCCAGGAGAGACTCACAATGACCTAACTTCCTATACTGCTGTATTGCAGCGGCAACCTCCGGGTGAAGGAGAGACAGTGGTCATCCTGGAGTAACCACATTTTTCACCAGTGTGGCCCACAACATCAGGGCTAACAGGGCTATATACATCTACATACACAGCCTCAAAAGAGAGCCACATCTCAGTCTAGCTTCCCTGTTAAAATGAAGCTTAAATAAATAAAAAATCTACAATGGAAAAGAGAAATGTGAAAGTGAGCACAGTCATTTGTGTCTGGGTCAATTAAGGTGTATTTATTCAAACAAAGCCGAGCTGCTTGAATTTTTGCACCAGGAGTGGCATAATATTTCCCGAAAAAAATGTGAAAGACTGGGATGCCTAGATGCAGGAAAGCCAATTATTCTTATTATACAATTATTATTATTCCACCCCAAAAACAATTTCTGAACACTTCCTAACTTAAAACATTAGTATTGTGTTGTTTAAAAATTAATATGATCTTATTGCATTTGCATTATTCGAGGTCTGACAACTCTGCATCTTTATGGTTGTTTTGACCAGTTGTCATTTTCTGCAAATAAATGCTCTAAATTACAATATTTATAAAAAATATTTGGTGGAAATTTTGTCAGTAATTTATAGTAAACAAAAACGTTAATTTTACCCAAACACATACCTATCAATAGTTAAACCAGAGACAAGTCCCCTAATTTCTTCCCGAGCTGTACAGACATAACCAGATATGATTTACTAAATGAGATTTAAACAGTCAGAAGAGAGACTTCCTGAGTCCTGTCTGTTAGATCAGTCATCCACCCGCAGCTTGAGACAGATACCATCTCACTAAGGCCCTTTGATGTTCAAGGACCTGTGTCTGCTTCCACTCACAGGACAGACTACCACAGGATATTAGTGTGTAATGACCCCCTGATATCAGACACACACCCAAGCCTTCACAGCACTGGGCTGGTTGGACACAGATGAGACCCAACATTACATAGACATTATGGGAGGCTGGTGAACCTTTATTTAAAAAAATAGATTGTCATTTAGCAGACTTACAGTAAGTACACAGGGACATTCCCCCAGGGCAACTTAGGTTAATGTGCCTTGCCCGAGGACACAACAACATCTGGCACAGTCAGGAATCAAACCGGCAACCTTCCAACTACAGGTCTGACTGACATCTGTGTCCCAAACCAGGCAGGAAAAAACCCCACCAACTTTACCAAGCATAGCCCCATACTAACTACCCTGAGATAAGGTGGTGTGTTGAGGTGAACCTTGATTGAGGAGGCTGAAGTAAATGGAATGGTCCCTCAAAATGGGTTTAATGTGATTGAAAACATTGTGTGTACTTAATTCCAGACATTAATATAAGCCCATCGTCTTCAATTAAGGTTCACCAGCCTCCACTGATAGACAAGCTGACACATGAGCACACACACAAATATAGAGGTATATACTGTACACACTATCTTGTCTCAGGGTAGTTGGTGGCCTTTTGATTGTATAGGGCTATGCTTGGCAAAGTTGGTGGGGCTTTTTCCTGCCTGGTATGGTCTCCATGAATGTGTAGATAGTCTAAGCACACAGTATGTTTGTGGGGAGGTGTTCAGTCTAGATCAGTCCTCTTCTTTTTTGTTTTATCTTGTATAAACATTATAGTTTATTTTGTATAATCATTTTTGCTTTATTTCTTATAACCATTTTCTTTATTTGGTATAACCATTTTACATTCTTTTGTTTAACAATTTAGCATTATTTCATATAACCGTTTTGCTTTATTTTGTATAACCATTTAGCTTTATTTCATATACCCATTTTGCTTAATTTGGTATAACCATTTTACTATATTTTGTTAAACCATTTTGCTTTATTTCGTATAACGTGAATAATTGTACTATGATGTTCAGCTCATCATTGCTTTCTAACTGATGCCCCATGGTGGCAGCAATGTCCTGAGGTCTTATAGGATAACTCTTCATATCTCCAATGGCTACCCATATAAGCCTGGCTCCTCTCTATGTTTCTTTTAGGTTCCTAACTTCCTAATGTTTTTGCCACTAACTTTAATGTAGTACAAGCACCTTGTAAAAACAACCTGATGTGTAAAAGAGCTCTATAGAATAAATGCAACCACGTTTGAGCAAAATCCCCCCCCCACACACACACACAAACAAACAAACAAACAAACAAACAAACAAACAAACAAACAGGTATGCAAAGCAAATAGTGTGCAAAAACCAGTGTTGTCCAAGCTACTTGGAAATTGTGGTGAGCTGCTACCAGTTACTCTATGTAAAATGAAGCTTCACTACACCGAAGCTCCCCCCAGGGAAATGTAGCAAGCTAAGCTACATAAACATGGCAAAAGTAGTTTACTACATCTAAGCTATTTTTTTAGTTTGAACCGACTTCATTCCAAGTCGATGCTATCTTTTAAAAGATTCCGATCTTTTGACTCACTGAAAAGGTTCATGAATAATTTTATACTGTTTAATTCCATTTCTATCTCATGACGGCATCGTATTGTTTTCTATAATAGCGCTGAATTAAATGTTTCCAGCACACATGAAAACAAATTAACCATTGTTTTTTCCAACAAAGAGCTAATTAGTTAGTCCTCATAAAGTAAACTTTGTCGACCTACAGTAAGTTATGCTTATGAAATCAAACATTAAATCATATTTCATAGCATTTGCTTAACAGGTTTTATGTGTGTCATTGAGAACAGGGGAAAACTTGTACAAGCTGATGAGTGAGGTATTTCATAAAACTAATTTGAAACATAATATAAATGCTTTAATTAGTATGTACAACACAATTACATTTAAAATAGAAGATTTTAGTAAACTGTAGTCTACCAGTACCATAGACTATCCAAATCAACTCTTCATCTCAACATCACCTAGAAGTAACACGAATAACCTTATTCACTGTTTGAATTGCCCATGTCTGAACAACACAATTCATATAAATCGCCAATTCTAACGGGCTGCAGTGGCCTTGGTCGAAGTGAACTTTGTGGTTTGGATGTTTAGTGAGCAGACTCTGGAACTGTGTGGCAGTGGCACAAACTCCCTGCTGCTTGGATTGTGTTCACCAAGTTTCTTCCACACTCTCTGCTGCGTGCAAGACTGTTCCTGAATATCGGACGGAGAATCTTTTAAGGCTTGTGGTCTAGGAAAAAAGAATGGCCACAAACAACGAAAGGAAGGGTGTGGGAGGAGTTGAAAGCAACTAGACTGAACTCTCATATCGCTTGTGTGGACGCTACCGCACTACTTGATCAATAAAAGAGCTTCACTACTTTAAAGCTATTTGATTCAGAAAACAGCAACGCTACGACCACGCTACAGAGAAATGTAATTAAACTAGTAACGACGCTACTGCCCAACATTAGCCAAAACATACACTCACATTTAATGTACTATAATTCCCAAACCAATAAAATTACATGATACATCTCACACATTTTTCTGCACACCTTTTGTGATTCTTTAAGGAGAGCAATACCATTTTCAGAAAATCTAACAAATGGTCAGCCTTTACTTCATTTCAATGTGATTCCTTAAAAAAAAGTCAGACTGGCATAATTCAGAATGTGTCAACAAGTATTGTTGATGCTTGACCCGTAGCTCCGTAAACACATGCATGTCCATACACATAGCTAATCAGTGAGAGGACAATCACACACAGACTCATGCACACAGGAGCCAAGCCTAAACCCTGGAGCGTTATTAGGAAAGCTCCCATTCTAACTAATCCTATAAACAAATAGTGTTGGGGAACTGGCTGGGTGAACAAGGCCAAGGGATTGTCTACTTCCTTGGGCTCACCTCTTTATATTCACCAGACCTGTGTGCAAAAAAGTATTTGTGCTCCTTCGATCAAGCTGTTCTCGAGCAACGGAATGAACAGAATGTGTTTTAAAAACGAAATGTGTTTAAAAAGCAAACCAACACCCAAATGTTTGTGTGTACAGGTAGGGTATATGTTTGTACAGCAACAGAATTAGAACAGGATATCTAACTGTCAACATTGGTGGAACCCTTTGTTTGAAAACGTCCGTGCAGCAAAGTTCTCTAGCATGTTTTAGGGAGACTAGGTTTGACTTGACTGATATGGTTTTGTGTTTGTTTGTATACATGTGATACTCTGCGTGCATTTATGTGTATGTACTGTACTTGTGTGTGTGTGTGTGTGTGTGTGTGTGTGTGTGTGTGTGTGTGTGTGTGTGTGTGTGCTTGTATGTGTGTGTGTTTGCAACTTTGCATGTAATTCACATGCGTGTATGTTTTGTGTGTGATCCACATCTGTGTAAATGTGGTAGACCTGATGTCCCCACAAGGATAGGAAAACCATACAAATACATTGCTGGGAAAAGATAGGAACACCACAATGTGTTACATTAAAACAAGGGCATTGTGTGAGAATTGGGTTACTTTTGATGGCATGGACAACATACGAGCATACAGTACACTGTACATTAATGATATTGTATACCCAACAGCGCCACATTAACAAACAGAATGCATCTACATGTTAGGGTAAAGTTGAATTCCCTGACTTTTCTTCCATGTGTGGCGTAAAGCTTCTGAGGTCTCACGGCTTAACAGCTTTGCACTGTGCCCTATCTGGGCAGCTTCTGGTCTGGAACCTTCCGGATCCAGTCTGAGAGCCTGAAAGGTCTGATTAACCCAGACCCACAGGTCTCAGAACCTATAGAAAGACTGACCATGCCCCAACAGTTGATTGACTGAACCTGTGAGTTAGTTTTCCTCCGTGCACATACTTACATTTGTTGCACCCTCATTCTCACATGTTCTACTCTGTTTAAACAGATTTGGTTTAATCTGTAGTCAATGCCTGGAGCAGCTGGGCGCTGGATCACATTTAGCAGGTCGGAGCATGCAGCTTTACAAATGATCACTGGGAAATCGACTGGTCTATAACACTATATAAACCTCTGAAATGAATACACTCCACCACATGATTAATGAACCAACCACTGTAATACAGCAATAGAGATTCAACTATTCTCTATTTATTCTGTTGCCAAGAAATACAAGATTATTTGATTATTTGACAAAAAATATTATAATGCCTATATATATTCAGTACATTAAATTGGGATGGCAAAGCGGTCTAGTGTTCTGACTGGTGTCCATAACATCTCTGGTTCAATGCCCCAACTGCCAGAGTGAAAGCTTTGTTGCTCTGTCTCTGAGCAGGACAGTTAAACCTAATTGCTCCCAGGTCATTACTGCAAATTTCAAGTGGTTCTTAGTCAACTTTATATGACCCTAATGTATATTGTTCTTAAAGGACAATTCCGGCGCAAAATGAATCTAGCGGTTACGGTAATAACACATGGGTACCGAGTCTTGGGAAAACAGACTCGACCAGTCGAACCACAAACGCTGTGCTACAGGGGGCTGAACTGTGAGCAAAAAGTATTGCTGATTGATCTGCATGAATGACCGAAATACCTCTAGCCATGGGAGATTCCAAGTCACAGTTCAGCTCAAGTAGCACGGCGTTCGTGGTTCGACTGGTCGAGTCTGTTTTCCCAAGATGGCGGCTGCCTGTATACACAAACGGTACTGTCTTTTAAACTATCTTTTTAATAAACTGTCTGTACACTTACAAAGTTCTCAGTGCTTTGGTTTGCATGTCGGGACCCTCATTATGCTACCGTGGAAGTGTGGTGCTATTTTGAGCCTTTTAGTGGTATAAAACAGCGATTTCTTTTTACTTCATCCATGCCCTCACAACTAGCTTTATAAGGTACCCGTAATTATCAGTTCACACTAAAACTGGGCACATTTGATTAGCATGAAAATATTTCCCATAGACCGGTCAACTTGGTACCCATGTGTTATTAACCCCTAGGTTCATTTTGCGCTGGAATTGTCCTTTAAAACCCTTTTCATTATAAGAGACTCTGCTGTATGTACATTATCTCAAATGTGAGTCTAAAAATGTCAATGGAGTATATCATGTGTATTCAAATTTCAAAAACATGGAATGAGAGAGAGACAATGCGAGAGACAGAGAGAGGGAAAGAGAGAGAGAAATTGACAAGCAAACAAAACAAAATAAAAGCTGTCATTTTAAAGAAGCTTTTGACTCAATTTGGCATGTAGGCCAGCTATACAAATGTCTAGAAAGTGGCATCCAGGGGAAAACATTCAATGTTATAAAATCCATGTAAAAGAACAACAAATGCGCAGTTAAGAATGGCAACAAACATACAGTTTTCTTCCATCAGAGCCGGGGGGGTAAGATAGGGACCTGAGAGACAAGGCCAGAAGGGCCTTTTATGCCATCAAAAAGAACATAAAACTAGACATCTCAATTAGAATCTTGCTTAAAATCCTCCAGTCAGTCATAGCACCCATTCCCTTGTATGGCTGTGAAGTCTGGGGACCACTCACCAACCAAGACTTTGTTAGATGGGATAAACACCTAACTGAGACTCTGCATGCAGAATTCTGCAAAAGTATTCTCAGAGTCCAACTCAAAACCCCAAACAACCCATGCAGAGCTGTACTGGGACTATACCCACTAATCATGAAATCCAGAAAAAAAACAGTTAAATTTCACACCAACCGCAAACCAAGCAACTCGCAAACCTACCATAACAAACCTCTAGTATACAGAGAGCAGAACTTAGAGAAGATCTCCCTAAGAAACCTAGATATGGGGCTCTGTCCACAAACCCCAACAGACACTGAATGTGCATTAAACTTAAAAAATGTTGTGCAATAATATCTATCTGAAAGGTTTAACTTGTATTTTTTTATTATTATTATTTTGTGTTTCCATTTTCTATCCTTATTTTCCACTTGCTTTGGCAAATGTTTCCCATGTCAATAAAGCCCAATAAATGGACATTGAATTGAGAGAGGTATGAGCAAGAGAGATTTGAGAGAGGGAGAGGGAGGTGAGAGGGAGAGGGAGAGAGAGAGAGAGAGAGAGAGAGAGAGAGAGAGAGAGAGAGAGAGGGCGGGGGGAGGGAGAGGGATCAGTATAACATATATATATGCATATTTTGGACCA